>VZSR01001477.1:2574536-2602343 GCA_013398615.1 Brachypodius melanocephalos
CGCCTTATCAAGCAGGGCGGGGAAAAAGGAAGGTACAAACTTGGAACCAATTGGGAATATGGGGGAGTGACCCAAAAACAAAAGGGGTATCTGTAATACAATCTAATGAATAAAAGGAGGAGGGGGACCTAGAATCTATGGACTAATCAATAGCTTTCCTGGAACTCTCTAAGCACCAGGGCATAGGCTGCAAAGAATGGAAAGGTTCAGGTGTCAGTGATACAAAGGGATTTAGCAGGGGTAGTTGAGTGTACTCTATGGAGGTGGGAAAACACAGTGGGGTAAATATAACAATACAGTACGAAACCCCCCATCACCCATTAATAATGGCAGGGAACCCATCAACAATTATACAAACCAAATGAAGGCTTGGAGCAAATGCTCATATGGAACTGATTAACCGAAAAATGCACCACTACAGGTACAGGCATTAAGTTGTGGTCAAATAGATGCAACATTATTATAGTTATAAAACTTGCAAATGCAATCTACTGAGAAAATGTTGAAAGGTGAGTGGGATAGTACCCAATTTTCAACTACTACTGTGCTATCTCCATATGGCATTCAAACTGTAAACAAAGTGGTAATTTCTTGTTTTATTCATAAGAATAAACTAAGTTGCACAATTCTACAAGGAAAACATTGTACATAAAAGAATATATACTCTTCAAAGCTATTTTCAGTTTCTGAACACCAAGCCCAGCTTTGCCCTTTCACAATTGGATTAGATTCTCACAGGATGACATATTTTTTAGGTATGTAAAGTCCTGTGGCTTAGCTGTCTTGTCCAGAATCCTACTTTTATTATTAAATTAAATGGATGGTAAAGCCAGAATCTATTCAGCAACATGGGGTTTTTTTCTGCCAATCCTGATTGGTATTGAAAGTAAAAGCCTTTCATAACAATTTATTCATGAATCTGCAGCCTCATTTTTTAGCTGTAGAAAATAATCTGTCCTTGATGGAAAGATAGATGATAAACAACATGTTGTCTCTTTACAAATATTCACACCTGGCTTATGAATTTTCTGGCATAAGTTTTTAATCAAAAATTATCACAGATTGCAGAATAAATGAACTTTACATTGTCAAGAAAAAAAAAATGCTCTAGGGTTTCTTCACTCTAGTGATCCAGCTGAAAAAAAAAAGTGATGATCTCAGTGATGTCACTGAGAGTGTATTATAAATATCTAATTCAAGCACTTTTCTAGGGCAGATTTGTGTTCAACTTGAAAATAAAATAAATTAATAGAATTGGAGCTTTTCTAAATAGTATTAATTATGAGAATTCTTCTGACATATTGAAGGTTAAAAATTAGAAGTCACAGCATATTGAAATTTCAAACCAAGCAAAATTTAAAAAAATAATGAAAGCATTCATAAGACTCATCTGCATGTTATGAAATGCAGAAGAAATTTGGAAAAAAACCAACCAAACAAACAAAAACACAAAACAAACAAACCAAAACAACAAAAACAAAACAAAAAACAAACAAACAAACAAAAAAGAAAGTGAGCTGCAAGGTCAAGAGAGCTCTAGAAATCTCTCAGTAACAAAAATGTTTTATAAAAATGAGAGAAAGATATTACAATTAATAGCGTTGAACCAAAAAGAAAACTACTAGGAGTTTTAAAAATACTTAGGGAGGGTCAGGGCTAAACAAAATCTGGAATTTAGAACATGACATAACACAAATATCATTAAAGTAAAAAAAGAGGAAAGTTATAAACTTTCTATGTCCTTTCTTTCTTATTAATAAGTAACCCAGGAAGGTTCTGTTCTTCTAAAAAAGGTATACAAATGTAATTCACTTGAGAATTAAAAATCCCAAAAGTTTCAAGATAGTCTGAAATTTGAAGGAGAAGGTAAAAATGTCCATAAAGGCATTAAGCCTGAAGGTCACTACAAAGTGTGAGCATATATATTAAACATCATTCTGCACTCTATAAAAAGACAAATTTCCACAGATTATGGTGCAAATATGTATGCAGTGAAGACTACATAGAAATTGATGAAGAGGCAAACAGGGAATGATAAATCTGAGAGATTAATCTGCACACATTTGTATTATCTTTTGTATAGAATTATATACTTTTTTCTATATTAATTCTTTTTTATAGAATTATCTTTTTAATAAAATTTTTCTTGTGTCAATATCAAGAATAAAAGAGAATGAGAAAAAAGTACAAAATAATGTCTGCAGAAGACTTAGTTATTTCCATCATTAAAGGTAAAAAAAAAAGAAAAATAGTACCAAAAGAAAAATGTGTAGCATTGTCATTTTGTATTGAATGAAAGGGCAAATAAAAAATCCAGAAGGAAAAAAGATGCTTTGAAAAATTTGTGTTAATATAGAAAATTGTCCTGGTGAGGAATGTATAATTGGTGATGCAAGGCTAGGTTACCCATCTGTCTAGTCCAGTTATTCATCTCCAACACGAGTGCCAGATTTATAGTGAAAAAGTATCCTGGAAAATGCTTATAGAAGGTCTTGTCTAAGGAGGGTGTCTATTCATTTAAAGACCACTAGTTTTCAGAAAAAGCGGAATTCATATTAATTCCAAATACACTTTTTTCAATGTCCATTTATTTGGGCACTCTGTTTTTAACTACTCTGGGTTATGTCTATGCATGCATTTGGTACCAATCCCTCCCTCTGTGAAGTCAGCTTTCAAAAATATTGAGGAAGATACCAGTTGAAAGAAAATGGGTGAGGAGACCTGCTCCTTTTTAACGCCTTTATTGAGGTCAGCTCTAGGGGGGGGGGGGCCCAAGGGTCATGCACACCGCTGCTTATCTCGATAGACAACACAGGGAAAAAAAAATGTTGAACTTTGCCAGACAGCAGAGCTGGGGCTTCCATCCTCATGAGAGTCTCTAGGAACACACCGGCTCATTGAAAGTCTAGGGGTGTCATGCTAATTGAGTACTGTTGAAGTCATGGCAACAAGGTGAGAAGCTCTGATTGGTGGTCTGATGTTCTTTACTGTTGTGCCCATCCAAAGGTGATGTTTAGATCTTTATTTATGCTAGGGCTCGTTGGGTTTAGGGCTTTTTGTCTGCGAATTTAACTTCTGCTAGATGCTAGGCCTCATGGGAGTCTCATGTTTGCATAGGAAGTGATGCAATCGTCTGCCATTACGGGTGTGAAGGGAGCAGCAGGGTGGTACTGGAAGGTAAGGGGGATTTACATAATCAATGTACTAGGAACTGATTAGTTTACATTACTTATGAAACATTTACAGAACATTTTACAAACCACTGTGTAACCTAACGTTGAAACAAGTAATTAACCTTTAGAAACTTCATCCTTTACACCAATGAAATGTGTCTGTTCCATAAGCAAGTTCTGGTGTGTACCTGAATAATGATTTATTGTTTTCTTTTGACAGTTATCTTTCAATTTAGTTGATATTCTCTTTGACATGAGATAAAAGAATGCAATCTAGCTCTTGATGACAGAACTGTGATTTACTGTGTCTCTTTTAAAAATAATTCTTAATATTTTCAATCTTTTTATTAGTTTGGGAGTTGTTTTGTTGGGTTTTTCCTCCTCCTAGATATCTTTGCATATTCAGAATACACTCCATTGAACTCATTCAGTTACTCCATTTCTGAAAAACATTCCATCTGAACATATCCTGATGGAAAAAATGTTTAAAATTTCTTAGCCAGAACATACTAAGTCACATTCCCCAAATGAATAGACAAAAATTCTGATTCAAGTTGGAAATACAGGACTCCATTCCGATCAAATACTTACTTTAAAACAACTTAAATTATACAGAAATCAAAGTAATTAAATGTTCAAAAATAAAAATTTAAAACTGTACGTTAAAAGTTCCTATTATTAAAAACACGAGAACTCCAAGTTTACCCAAAACATTGCTGTCGTCACAGAAAAATAAAATTCTTCAAATGGAAGAGATGGATGATGAACGTGATTAATGAACATGAACAATAAGGTAATCAAATAGAATATGGTAGAAATATATTGTCTGAATAAAAAATTTTAATCATGCAGACAATGATAAATCCAGAGACAAATGTCTGAGGCATAAAATAAAGAAAAAATGCAGTGTCTTAGCAATTTAGATTTCTAACTTCTGATAAGAGATTTTTGAGATACCTCTGAGAAATATTTTTACTGTTTTTTACTGTATTTCCATTTCTATGGAACGAAGCTGTATAAACAGTCAGACACATGAAGAGATAAAATTTCTTAGCAGATGGTGGCTGAGATGTCAGATAAAGTAATGACCTGTTTCTAAACAGCTGAAGAAGAGGTGATAGCTCAGGGGGCTTCTTTTAAGAGAATTAAAAGTAGACAGATGGTGTCTGTTTTCACCCACAGCTGAGGTGTTACAATAATATTATGTCATCACAAGTTTATAGCTGAAACTGTAGTTATGTACCTTTTCTACTCCTTTTGTGGTCTTGTGAGGAGTAAAATAAAATAAATTCAATGTCTCTTGTCATATTACCTTTTGCTCTTAATATCTGATACTAGAAGCATCGGATATTGTGGCTTTCTAATCTTCATATTTGCAGTAAGTATTAAAATTTCTTATAATCATAGAATATGTTGAGTCAGAAAAGACTGACAAGAATCATCTAGTCCAACTCCTGGCTCTGTGCAGGACACCCCAAGTCACACCATGTGCCTGAGAATACTGTCCAAACACTTCCTGAGCTCTGTCAGGATTTGTGCTGTGACCACAGCCCTGGAGAGCCTGTTCGTTCCAGTGACCAACCACCACCCGGATGAAAAGTCATTTCCTAATATTTAATCTAAACCTCCCCCAACTCAACTTCATGCCTTTTCTTTGAGTTCTGTCAGTAGTCATGAGAGTGTAGAGATCGGTGTCTGCCCCTCCTCTTCCCCTCACAAGGAAGCTGCAGGCTGCAGTGAGCTCTCCCCTCAGTCTCCTCCAGGCTGGACAGACCAAGTGCCCTCAGCCACCCCTCAGACATCTTCCCCTGAAGGCCCTTCACCATCCTTGTAGCTCTCCTTTGAACACCCTCCAATAGTTTAATGTCTGTTTTACATTGTGTACCCAAACCTGCCCCCGGCACTGGCGGTGAGGCCACCCCGGGTCAGAGCAGAGGGGACAATCCCCTCCCTTGCCCAGCTGGCCATGCTGTGCCTGATGCCCCCAGGACACCCCAAGCAGGCTTCCCTGGCTGTGGGGCGCTGCTGGCTCACATTCAGCTTTCTGTCAACCAGGAAGCCCAGGTCCCTCTCCACAGTGCTGCTCTTCAGCCTCTCGTTCCCTACATTAGATTGCATAGTGAAAGATGTAATCTTTCGCTATGTAACAGTGAAATAGAATTTATAGAGAAGTAAAAAATATAGATTTAGAATTTATAGAATAGATATAGATACTTACATCGAATTTATAGAGAAGTTTAAAAAAAATCATTTCCATCTATTAGACCAAATCAGACCTTTAACTGAACATGATCATGATTTTTTTTTTTGGCAATTACATTTTCTGAAATCCAATTGTTTAGTTGTTATTGAATACGAATTGTGTAAACCAAACACTGTTGTTGAAACACAGCTTAAAAAGTTAGAACAACCATATGGAAGCTGTCTTTTGTACTCTTGGAAGCAAATTTATCATCTGTTTTAGTAGTTTGAGATCTAAAAGTTCATATTTATAAAGTTAAGGATAACACTGGTGTATGCTAAGTAAGCAGCACCAATAGCAGTCATGCTTCGTCATCCTCAGCTCTCTTTAAGATACTTCTCATTTTCTGATTTGCTTGGTAGGCTCTTTAATGCTGCAAGCCTAACACATACACATAATTTTTGCTATTCTGAATAATAGCAGCCTGAATACAGAAATAGACAAAGTTGAAGCAATATATTGTTCAAACTCTTCCATCAGAAAAAAGGTTGCTTACTATCAAAACCTTAAAAAATTTTACAAAATACGTAGTTCTTTACTTTTGATTCAGATGCTAGTGGTAATTAGGGGACTTTGGCTAACTGATTTTTTTTGTGGATGGCTCAAGACATTAATAACTTTAATGGAAGAGAGAATTAAGAATAAAGAAAGACTTTTCCTTGTGTAAGCAGATTTCATAATATGGATATTATGGCAGCTCTGAGCTATAAATGTCAAGAATTTAATGATTTATTTAAGCTCTATGTAATAATTCTAAGAAAAAAAAATATCAATGTGGTAGCGAAGCAACATTCTATTTTTTTCTGCTTTTTTGTCTTGCTGTTGGCATTTCATTTAAAATATTATTATTTACTTAGCATTACCTGCATAAATGAGCAATGAAATCTCTGGAGTTGCCACAGCTTTGAACTGAATCTAAATTAGTTCACACTTGGAACAAGACATAGAATATACTGTGAAGATTCTTGAGCTTGTCAAAAGGAGACGGAACATATTTCAAACTCCAAACTCAGTGCCATTACACCTTCATTATAAACATAAAGTGCTTTTGTGTACTCAGACACTTCTACAGCTCAAATCCTTTTTTCGTTTAGTTTTGCTTTTGCTGTTTTTGGTGTTGATAGTGCAGTAACAATAGCAGTCAATAGCAATCTGGAAAGATTGCCAAGGTCATCCACTTAAGAATAGCTGAAAGTGCTAAGAACATCTTAATTCCCATAAAAATAGATTTGAAATCGTGGTCTGTATCCCTGTTGACTGAACTACCCATGAGCGTATACAGAAGCAGTATTTTCCACATCCAGGGAAGCTTAGAATAAAAGACACAAAGAGGCATGAGTGGCATAATGTTCTGTATCAGAAATCTCAATGTATATAGGCAAGTCTTTCCTAGACTTTGGCATAAATATAAAAGAAAAGAAAGAAGTAGGCTCTGAGAATTCCACACTACAATACTGGTTGTTCAGTCATATAAGGAATATTTTTATTTCTGTCATTACTCAGCAACATCTGGCACAAAGTCTGGTGTTGCATAAAAGCACAGTGGATGGCATTACCTGCTAAGCATTGATTGCCATAACAGTATAAAATACAAGGTAATTCTTAATCCTGTATTAAATAAAAGCAGTGTTAACACAAGTATCTTTAGCAATAAAAACTAAATTGTTTAACCGCTTTATTGATCAACATAATTGTATTTGTGTAATATAAGACTTGTAACTCCATGTTTTTCTCAATAAAATAAATAACCTGACTGTTTACTGGACTGGCTCAGAGATTTTCAAAGAGTACAGCTGCTGAGAAAGAAATAAAATAGATTTTCTACCTAGGGGCTGTTTCATTATGCCAGACAACACTTTGTATTGATCCTTCTCCATTTATTTCTAATTTTGTTGTCCCTGATTGTGCAGAGCTCTAAATCTTGTGATGGCTTACACGCTGTTAGGATGCAGCATTGCAACGTGAAGTGCAAGGTAGCAATGTTCTCATTTTAATCTGCAATTTACTCTGATTTGCAACAAATTAGGCTTCTAAAGTAGCACTTTAGTACAGAGAGAAAATTTGGTTTATATGTTTTCCATAGCACACATAGAAATTTCTTAGAACTCAGTAAATATTTTTTGTTAGTTTTGCAAGATTCCTGAGAACTGCCTAATATTTTTTTTTAATTTGCACTTCATATCAAAATTTCTCGCTTTAAATATATTATCAATTGGTTTACCAGATTGCTTTTGATTCCTACTTTTGTACCTCATACCTCCATTGCCTTACAAAGAATCTTCAAGATAAGAGCAAGAATGGAGAAGATGGATCCTTATCAGTGAAGATAAACTGGCAAAAAATCAAATTGTATGATAATCCTATGGAGTGTTTTATGCATATGTCAAAAAAAAAAAAAAAAAGAGAGAATATGTTGCTAATTTAAAAAACTGTATTTTTCCTTTAATGTCATCAGTTTTGCACCCTTTCTTGGCAAAACACATTCCTAATGTACTCATGCAATATACTTGGCTACATAAGTGAAAAAGAAAATGCAAGCATTTGTTAATGCTTGCTATGAATTTTTAAAAGGAGAAAAGCAAAGGAGGGGGAAAAATTCCTGTAAAGTATATAATTTCCAATCCAATAAACCTCACTCTTTTCATTACAGATGACACAGATGATCACCCTGGGACTAGAAGTCTGCTAGCTAGCATTTTATTAAGCTAGTTGACTTCTTTGAACGTTTCATCCAAACTGAAAGAAATACATGCTTCTCAGGAGGGTACAAAAACCAGCAGAAAACATCCTCAAAGATCTGTGTTAACCATTTTAAACAAAATTTATAGTAATGTTTTTACACTCTTCCATACATCTGCTTAAAGGCTTTTTCTTTAGGGATATGTATTATAAAGAAAAGGGAAGTGAATTTAGATTTTTTGATTATTTTAACTCTTTTTTTTTTAATTTTAGAGTCTATATTTTCATGCTTGTAACTTTGTTTGCAAATCATGGTCTCAAGTTTTTCAATCACATTAAGACAATAGAGGAAGAAGATATTCTCTTAGTAGATAAAAGTTTATAAAAGTCTACAGACTTAACAGGTTTTCTCTTCTCCATCTGTTGACATAGTTTAGTTATGGATGAATAAATAAATTGCTTTGGCTAAACAGAGGGCACATTATAAAAAATATCATCTAGTTTTATGTACTATTATATTTACACTGGTAAGAAATGTAAACTTCTTTTCAATTTTAATTGACCAGATGGTAAGACTCTGAACCATATATTTGGATATTTTTTTATGCAGCCCGGTTAGCTAGGCTTAGAAGAAAAAGATTTCTCATACCTTATGTGAAATTGAGTAAGGGGCAATTTACTTTCCTACCTCCCTCTATCCTACTACACTTCTGCTGAAAGATTATGGGGAGCTAATTCAGTTCTGCCCATCCATGCCCATCCATGCCCATGGAATGTGAAATGTCACAGTTCAGAAAGGAGCTGTCTGATGTGGCCTGAGCCCAGTTTGTATGCAGGCTGTCTGTTAACACTCTTCTTTCATATATCATTAGCTATAGTGAAAGGAGATTAAAAAAAAAATAATCTTTACTCTGACCTTAAATGGAATCTATTTCTTACCTTAAGACAACAAAATAATAATAACCTAGCTCATTCAAACAGGTAACAATTAAAGCCCAAAAATATTCTAATGAAGCACTCTCTTAAGCTTCAATTTTGACAATATATTGTAGGCTGAAATTCACCAAATCTTTCCTTTGAAGAGAGGTATGATTTCAATTATGAAATTCTCATCTGTATGCAATGATGTCTTTGTTAACACGTTAAAGACATGTGTGACTCTTTTTTTAATTATCTCTAAAAAGAGAAAAAAAATCAGGATTTGATTGCTGAGAATATTTCTCTGTTTTATCATAACTTTGCAGGCCATTCAGTTAAACAGCACAATTCAAGCACAATATATTCTGAAAAAAAAAATCTGAACTGTAGAGAGTCACAACTAAGAGATTAAGAGTGACACTCCCTCAGTCAGGGAGGTTTGCTGCTGTGGCCAACAATCAGCATCACATCATCCAAAGCTTCTGGTGGACTAGAAAAAATAATGTAAAGGAAACTAAACAATTATGAAAAATGCCAGCATTTCAAAGTTGCAAATGAACAGATACTCTTGGGTTAGAAGAGATTGTTCTACAACTTTGATTTGGTTGTTCTTAATGGAGCCGTGGTGTTTCATCTCTTCCCCAGAACTAGTGAGTTTAGACCAAACTCTGTCACATGCACTGTGCACCTTTTGGACTCAATTCAGCTGAAGCTTTGGTTTGTATGCTATCAAACTCAGCTATTTCATTAAATACAGGCTTCATAAAAAAAATAATAATGTGATATCTAAGAGATGACTACTGGAGAAATAGGATGGTCAGACTATGAATTGCAGGATGTCACTTGAACAAGGAACAACAGACAAGAAGCAGAAAAAATATTAAGAAGTATATTATTTTATTTTTTTTTGTTCCATTTACTGTTTTTTTCTGTACTTCTCTTTTTTACATTAGCCATTCTTAATTGTCGTTTGTATCCCTGTATTTTCATACCTTTGTGTAGCTAAGGAAAGGAAGTTCGTCTTTTTCATATTTTGAAAATTAAATGCTGTTTTAGAATGTAGAGATGAGGAGGTTTTGATGAGGGTAGAAGTAAAATTTTTTGAAGGCACCACAAAATTTTTGAGAGAAGAGTACAATTCGACCAGCACTGATATCTTCTTGTGGAATTCATGGCTCATGACAACTATGCAGACCCGCAGCTGGACGTATGTTCTATAAAAATGTCTATTAACTATGAGATACTCCCTTGTACCACCTGTTTCCAGGCTACTCTGCAGCTATTAATGCAGAGTAAAGCTACCTTGGGGAAGGTGAGTTATGTTATTACTTGACTCCACTCTGGATTTTGTGAAATATTTGAACCCATTTTGCACACAGACTAAAGTTAATAGGAATTTTGCCGTAAGAATTAATGGGACAAGTTTTCAATCCACCCCAGTACACACAATAAGTGTGCTCCTCTTTCTGCTGGTGAAATGATCTTACCACATTGGATTTCTTGCCAAGTTCATAAATCTTAAATCATCCATTTTTTTGTTTCCTTTTCCTTCCTCACTTCATCTTTCCATGCAATATATGTAACCCACAAGTACGTAAAGTCTATGAATCTTTTCCTTCTTTTTCTAAGATGTCTGATTTTGGCCATTGCTATCATGCATATGATTGCACAGCAAATACCTAAGCCTGTTCTTGTTTAATTTTCCCCAGTTCTTCTGAAAACAACCAGGATTTTAAGTCTGTGCTTAGAATATAGCACGGCAAATTTTGGTGTGTAAATGGCAATGAAACCAATTACAGACCCGGGCAGTGTAACTCTGTAGCAGACTACAAGCAAATAGACTCTTTTTCTCAATGGAATTGACAAATATAAATGACAATGCTTTTTTTTTAAAAAAAAAAAATCCCTAAGGAATTTGTGAGCTACGGGGTTATAATTGTTCAAGTTGTTAAGGTTTATGTTTAAAAGAAGACCATGTGGGAAGGCACAGCTGCGGGACGGATGCTTGGGGGGTGAGAATTCGTTATGACTCGTGGACAGCTGAGCCAGCCAATGGGTGCCCTTCTTCTGTTAAGTTTTGGTTATGTCTTGTTGAGATTAAAGGTATGAAAGGGAGGTAACTTCTAGAATAAAGTGATCTCCTTTGGATGCACACGGGGGTCTGTGTCTCTTTGTTCCCTATTGCTACAGGAATTAATCTGAAAAAATGTAGACACATCTAAAAAGCCTAGATAGGAAAGACAAATACCATTTTATTCTTGGTGTGCATTAACATACTGTCTCTTAATTTTCTCTGATCAGGGTGAAAATGGAGCAAAATTGTCAAAATCTTCCCTCCTAGCAGAGAAGTTAAAATGTAGAGATAATTTATGATCTTTGTTTATGAGATTATGCAGAATTTTAACCTAGGAAAAAGGCCATCACAGAAAGAACATTTAAAATTTACTGGAGAAATTTACTCAGGTTAACAATCATGTGCCAACTTAAAAAGAGTGGGACTAATCACAGAAGTGGAATAATTTACGAAGGAGTGTAAGGAATTATCAGTTCTTGAGAGAAATTAAGTGTTGTTTGAAAGAACATGGTCACTTTTTTTAGAGAACACAGCCCTATATAATTTTTTCTTCTATTGGAATTCCTTGGCACATTGTGCAATAGGTCAAACCGAATTATCATAAAAGTTCTGCTTTATTTCTAAATCTGGGAAAGATGCCACAAATAAAATTATTCTACCAACAATATACTACATTTCTTACGAATTTACATTCCACTCAATTCTGAGCACGTAATATAAACAGACTACTTATGTACAAAACCCAAATATACTTGAGCTCTCCTTTTCAGGTACACTAACAGCAGCATCTTAACATATCCTCTGGCTAAATATACATCCATTTTGTACTTTTAATTGTATGGAAATTTATACTAATTAATATTAATTTTTCTTTATTTGCCTTTCTTTTTAAAGAAAAAATTCCTACTTCTCTCTGAGAGTGTTTCTTCATGGAAGAGAACTAATTTAATATAGTAAAAATTCACTTCCATTCTGCTATCTCAAATATTACTATTTTGATTATAGATCCTCCACTCTTTTCTTAGTTGTGCATAGTTTTTAGCCACAGATTTTTTTGAAAATTTGTAAGAAGATTTAATTCATGATCATAAAGAGATTTTAAGAAGAAAATAATTTAAATAAGAAACATTTGAAATGGCTTGTGATGTGAAAGGTAAAATTTTGAAGAAAACTTCAATGTCACTTCTATCTCCATGTGCACCTCATTGAAAAATTGAGAAATAAAAAATTAGTTGACCAAAAGGAATTAAGTTGCTGAATTTGATGAGTTCTTTGACCAGTGTTCATATATCTTGACCATGCCATTTTTGTCCATTGTATAAAAAGATGTATAAACTTGCTGCATTCCTCCAGATACAGATAGATAATGAAAGAACACAAGACAATTAAAGAGTACAGACCAATGGAGAGAAGTGGGTTGCTTTTGTGTTTCAATAGATGAATATAGCCGTGCTATCAGTGATAAGACAACATTCTTATTAACCAAATTCAGCTGCTCTTGAATTCAATGTCCTATTCACCATTTCTGTGTTTCACTTACATGTGCAACCTGACTTTTAAATAAAAAAATGGTTGCAAACATAAATCCACACAGCTTCAGTAACCACCATGAAAGAATATGATGAATATCCAAGGAATTTCAGCACTTAGTTTGTTCTTTAATATTGACAAGAAGGTGATGCTCACTCCATGGAGAAATAATACACATAGAGCTGGAATTTATGAAAGATTTAATTCTACATCCAATCAAGTTTCCTAATGTTAAGCTTCTCTCAAAAGACTACCAACAAACCCCAAGATTATTGAATGTGTCAGATTTGTCAGATAAAATACTGATTTTATTAAAATGAGGTATTTCTAGTGATTTGGGGGGGCTTATATTTAAACTGCTTGTTTCATAATTTGGGGGGGTTGCTTGCATAAGGGAATTTCTGTGGCCTCTATCGGTAACATGTTCAGTAATAAGACTAGAATTTGGGTCAAGTTATAAATAAAATGAATGATTTAAAAATTTTCAAATTACTGTAGCTGAATTAGGCATGTAAGAGCTATTAGAAATTACATAACCTTTCTTAGTCAATAGCATCAAAATCCAAGTCTAGTGTCAAACTTTGTTTTTGTGAGTTTCATTTTATGGGTATTTGTATTATACTATTCTTTTATTCTACTAATTTTTGAGTAAAAGAGTAAAGAGTATGCTTGACAAGAATTTGGGAACTATTTATAAGAAATACTGAATTCCTGAATTATATCCCAATTCTATAACACCTCTGAAATCTATAAATATAGCTAATGTTACCTCATAGTTTTTTTCTACTATAAGTTTTTTGTACCATAAGTTTTTCCATTTTAAGTCTACAGTACTAATTGCTTAAATATGTATGGAAACTGATCCTAAATCACAGCATTTGAGAAAATGTCCACCTATAGTTCTGTAAATGGCTTATAATTGTTTTATTAAAAAGGGTACTATATTTTAGATTTTTTTCTTATGAAATCTCCAAATTACTACTATCTTTGCCCTTATATATATATATATAACCATAAGAAAAGATATATACATAAATTTATATATCTACTTCAAATTTTTGTTGGAAGAACTGTATATCACTCAGAAAACTTTATTTTATTGAAAGCTTTTCTCTCAATACTGACACAGCAAAGCAAAAGAGAAACATCATTTGGTTGTATCCTCAGGGACTGTTATCTATTTAAGGCTGCCTAACATAGAAAAATTCCTGAGTAAGCATGGCAAAATATATTGGTTTTAATCTCCCAGACACCTCTAAGGCTGTATAAAAGGATTATTATTTTATAAGCTTCTTTTAATACTGTATCAATATTGATCTTATCATGTAATTATACAAGATTCCCCTACCCTGTCTCCCTGGGATGGAATGGAACTGCTTCAGAATTATATATAAGTAGTTTAATTTTTTTTTCACCAGAATTGAGTGTGCCAGAATAAACCATTTCAGGTTTTCTTCAGCTCTAAGCTTTTCATGTCCTCCAACCACAGTCACAATGAAAATCTAATTTATTTTCTGTAAGTGTAAAATAAGGACCAGGGTCAAAAAAATTGCTCTCCAACATAGTCACAGACACTGGATAAAAACAAGCAGAAGGATATGAATGATTATATTTGCATTTAATTACCATTTGGCAGCTTAGCTAACTCTCTGATGGCTAGTACATGGATAATGTCAGATCTCAACTCCCAGGATGGAAAACTGGTTCAGCTGAGGTGATCTTCTATCTTTCCAAGTTGAAGGCCATGACATAAAGTTGAAATGCATCTTCTTTCTGGACATCTGCCATCCTGTCCTGATCTGTTACCAAAAGTTATCATCCTCCTCCTGCTGCTGGATTGTAACATTTTAGAATAGTATTCCACACAACCATGGGCTGGAGTCCATATCTTAGGTGAATACAAAAAAAATGTTGTATTATATGGTAATATGAAAAAATAGAGTAAGAATACCAAGAGCAAAATAAGGGGGTTTTGTGACAATTCTTGTTTTCCTGAGCCTTGCTGGAAGATGAACGTGTCAGAAATACCAGCCTGTCAAAGACAAAAATAGGAGGAAAAAGATCTAAAGGAAAAGCATGGCCTCTTATGAAGCATAGATATCAGTGCCTCAGGACCATACAGACTGTTTTATGGATGGTTAGGCAATGCTCCTTACAGCTTCAGGAAACCTTGAAGCTTCCTGTGTACAAAACACACACAGATACACATAAACACAGAATTCAGCAAGAATCTAACAAAAATAACCATGATATTCTGATATCAGATAGGGTTTGTATCTGCAACTAAACCAATGGAATGCTTGCTAAATAGGTATTAAACATAAAATACAGTTCTACACAAATAAATGAGAGGGTTGTAAGCTGTTCTTGTTGATTTCTTCAAACTGGTAAAATACTATTTTACATTGTCATGTGCTTATCTTAAGTGAAAGAAGAAACCAAAATAAATCACACAGCAGTTTTGTTCAGAAGATAATTTCGTTTCATTTAGTTTAAAATAAACCTATAGATAACTTTTGGAATATAATTTATGCTCTTCTGTTATCCCACATTAATGGAGAAGATACTGAGTATACAGTAATTGCAGTCATGGAAGTGTCAGACTTTTCAGGTTTTGATTACTGATAGCAGAAGAAGAGGGTTTTCCCCCTTGCAAATACTAATTTCCATGCATATTGCAGCAGAATTGAATCTCACATATTTGTTGAGAGACTGATTCTGGCCCATTCTTTGCTTGGTTTTTACACATTCCATCAACTGCTATAATAAATGTTCCATCATTCTACTAGGTTTTCGAGTATGTACTCTATACTTATATGTCAAGGTAGTTTTTAACACATGTTGTCAAGTCAATGTACTGATCTTGTATTAATATGTATTTTCAATTGGAATTATTTGAAAAGATAATGCAGACATTTCATTCTTCAGTACAAATGATGAGAATTTTAAACTCTGAGAGAAACATGGCCTCCAAAATGCTGGTGGCACTTCAGTGATTTCCATCATTAAATATAAAACTTATTAAATATTTTAAGAATGCTAAGTAAGTGCACTCAAACTAGGAAACTATTAAAGTAATGTTATTTGTGCAACTTAATAACCATGGATTCTTTGTGCATGCACATTTAAAGATAAGCTGTGATAACACAATCTGTTCATTACATTGATTTTATTTTTCTCTTTTTGGCTCTATGTATGGGAGCACTTATGGCACGGGCCAGGAGCTAGGAGCTCATATGGTTAGTTCCAAAAAAAAAATTAAGAGAAATGTAAACTCATTTTATATAAGTAGCTGAAATGACATAAAATATCTTTAAACATAGACTTCATCCCTTAATTACAGCTGTAATCTTCTATGAAGAGGTGAAAATGTTATATGTGAAATAAACAAACATAGAAAACCTACTGGAAACATGAATAAATATTATTATTTAGTTAATAATAACTAAAAGAACACCTGATTATTGTTTTAATTCCAGTTGCAAATTGCTATAAGCAAATAATAATAAAGCACAGAAAAGTCGGGGAGAAAAAAAGCAACCCATGCAGTATTAAAAAACAACTCAGCTTTCTTCAGGTGAAAAATTATTCAAAATCACGTGTTTCATGATCCAAACATTTCCTTTCCATCTCTTTAGTTTTCTTGAGTGTGGAAAAAATCAGACCTAACATCAAATTCGAAGAGGACGCATTTGTGAAAATCACTTTGCAGCTGTTACCTAGCTGAAGGAGGAACACATTCTAGGAAAGCACTGCACTTTGCAGTTCTTTATCATTACTCAGGAAATAGACGGTTCACTTGGTTAGGGAGCTTATTGAGGACATTTTCATTTGTCCTGAGCAGCTCTGTATAAAACTAAATTACAGAAGCTTGTCTGCTGGGCTGACGTGAAGAAGTTATTGAGTCAGCATAGTTCATTTTCAGTCCCAAGCTTGAGCAGATGAGATGCTGAAGACTGTGGAGATAGATGTCTATTGTAAATTTGAATTTCATAAACTGTTGTTCTCAATCTAATTTTTTTAATTTATTATTCTTACACTAGTCTTTGTTCCATTGCAAAATTATTAGAATATCCCCGTATTCCCTTCTGTCTCATGTTCTGGTATTTGCTTTAAACATATTCTAGAAGTTGCATACACTTATTTCTCTACAATATATTTTGCTTCTGATAGACTCTAGGTGCTTGAGAAAAAAATTCTCAGGAAGGGTGTCTGTTTAGAAGCAGAGTAAGAAGCCCTTTCCAGCATATGCAAACACCTCAAAAGAGGACAGTGACTTTCAAAGGTAATCTTTTATGCAGTCTCCAAATCTCAGCCCCTTGTATATTTATCTGCAGGTTAGGATTAATGAAAAGGACTTTGAACAGCAGGATTTGCCTGACATAATTCATCTGGGATTTTTTTTGGTTGATGATGAAAATGTGTGCATAGAAGCACACTGGAATTCTGTGTGAAGTACTGTCTTACTCCTAAGCTTTCAAAGGATGTTTTTCAAATATTGATCTTCCACTTCTGTGGTTGTGCAGAAAATGTGATTTCAAATTATTTTTTTTCAGAATATTTAAAAAGTAAAACAATGGATCAGTTTTTTTCCTTCCAGAAAGTTTTAAAGGAAAGTAACGGAAATTGTCCCTTGACATAAGAAAAAAACATCTGCAGGCTTTGCTGCTATTTTTTCCTGTATGAATTACAGTTCACAAATTGAATCCTACACTACAGAGATAGGAACAAAGACACAGGCAATCCACTGGTAACCATCACTCAAAGGTTAGTTCTTTAAAAATATGAATTTCTCATGTCATATGTTGGCTTAGTCTATTTGCATGGATAGTGTCTATTAAAGACTCACAGAAGTTCTGCCTAGCTCTAGACATCCAGTTCACAAGCAGCAGAACAATTAACCCTTGATTTCTGTAGATTTAGAGTCTTCTACTAATAGTCTCCTCTAATTTACCACTACCTGGAGTTGGCAGGGAAGATATCTCTGAGATTACATCATTTTAGCATTCAGTGGGGACCATTCATAACAAAACAAGAGTAATGAGTTATCAGGAAAGGAATGAAGAAAATAAATACAGGAAATAATTGTATCAATCTATGGTTTAGCCATACCTTAAACACTGTGTGCAGTTTTGGTCACTTTATTTTGCAAAGGCTAAAATGGCACTCAAAAAAACCTAGATGGCATCACTGCAAATGATGAAAGTTTTGAAAAGGCTTCTGACAATGAAAAACTAAGCTAGAATTCTTCAGATTGTCAAAGACAGAACATCAGATATCCATTCTAACATATTCTGTTATTCTAAAGTATGATAAAGAATAAATCCCAGTGGGGGTAAGAGCTTCAGTGTTTCTTCTTTCCCCAAGATGACCATTTTTCCTGGAATTTGTAAAGCCTTCAAAGCTTTATTTTATTTCACTACACCTACTTTTCCACACATCAGTGAAATTTTGGCTGAAATTTGTATAAACATAATTGATACAACTCACAGATGGACAGATGTGTAGCTGTGTTTACACGAAACAGACAGTAAAAGGTTTTTATATTTCAACTGCAATCTACTCTTGAAATAATGGAAATGCTGAAAAGCCAATGTCACACTGGTGAGCTTACGGAGGGAAAAGCTGTTTAGAAGCTGACAAATTCCATGTCTGCAACAGCACTGTAGATTATCATGCTTCTACAATGAGTAAATATTTTAAAATTCTCTGCATGCATTTCTTTTCTTACAGTTCTAAAGTCAGCAATTCAGTTTGTGTAAGAAGGATGAGAGAATTAGGTTAACTCCAGAATTATTTCCTGCTGGTTAGATTAACTTAATTCATTTCAGACAACATGCTTTAGATGCTGATTTTCTTGCCTGACTAGGAATGTGAGTTCAATGACTTAAAGACACAGCTAGGCAAATATAGTTTTTATCTTACCTCATCAACAACTACTCTATTCCCAGGCTTCTTTATATAAAATCTCTTGACTCCAGTACTCTTCCCTTGAAGCAGTGTGGCACTGTGTCTTTTTCTTTTGGAAACATTTATTCTCTAAAAAAACCTGAAGTCTCCTGTTTTAGTTTCCAGAATATTTACATCCCTATTTCTCTCACATTTGCCTATTATCTGAGGGTTTTCATGCCCCTTTTATTCAAGCTATTTAAGTTACTTATCTCATCGTGTGGTGTTCAATCTTTCATTGTTAAGAGGTGATAGTGAACCTACAATTCTGGGTACATCTCTGGGGACTTTGGGGGATTGGGATTTGTAAAGGGTTTTTTTGCCTTTTGAATGAATCATACTCCTCAAAGCTCTAATAAAAGCTTCAGGTATCTCATCTCACTCACTGCCTCTAATTAAGAGCTATAAACACCTACTATGGCAGCTGGAGTTTTATAAGAATATATTAGAAACGAGAAGAAATGTAAAATCTATTCTTTAAGAACTGTAGAATTGTAAAAATACTCTCTATGGGGAAAAAATCTCATTTTTTTTAAAACATCCCTACAGTCTTTTTTGTATGCCTTGGTGCCTTCTTTGCATCACTCTTAAAAGCATGATCATCCTTAAGGCAACCAGCCCTTGAGCCTGTAGGCAGGGTCCTCCCTTGTAATCCGGGGGGAAGTAGTCAGTGACCTCCTGAGCCACCTATACACAAATGTAAGGGATGGGATGGGATTCAGTGAGGGTACAGAATGAGGTGGAGGAATAGCTCACCAAGCCACTCTCTATCATTTATCATCAGTCCTGGTTAACTGGGGGTGTCCCAGATGACTGGAGGTTGGCCAATGAGACATCCATCCACAAGGAGAATCACAAGGAGGATCTGGAGAAGTACAGGCCTGTCAGTCTGACTCCATGGCCAAGGAACACTAGAGAATAGATCATCTTGAGAGTAATTGTATAGCATGTACAGGACAAACAGGGGATCAAGAGCATGCATTTAGGAAAAGCAAGCCTTGATTGACCAACCTGGTCTCCTTCTATGACCAGCTGACCCACCTGGTGGATGACGAAAAGTCTGTGGATGTTGTCTATCAGGACAGCAAAGCCTTTGACAGTCTCCCACAGAATTCTTCTGGAGAAGCCAGCAGCCCATGGCTTGGACAGGTGAAACCATTGCTAGATTAAAACTGGCTGGATGCCCAGGCCCAGACAGTGGCAGTGAATGGTTGTGCATCCAGCTAGTGGACAGTCACTGGTGGGATTCCTGAAGGCTCAGTGTTTGTGTCAGACCTCTTTAAGATATTTGTTGATGATCTGCTCCTTATTCCTCCTTATCAAAAAGGAAGCTGGGTGTGCACAAGAATTTGGGAGGGGAGACAGATGGGGCAGGTGGCCCCAACAGACCGAAGAAGTATTCCAGACCATATGACATCATGCTCAGCATATAAATTGGGGGGAGGGAGAAGGAAGAAAGGCAGACATTGAGAGTGATGTTATTTGTCTTCCCAAGAAACAGCTATGATGGGGCCCTCATGTCCTAGAGATGTGAACACCTGCCTTCTTGCTTTACTTGTGTGTGTAGCCTTTGTTTTCCCTAATAAACTGTCTTTATCTCAACCCAGGAGTTTTCCATCCTTTAACCCTTCTGGTTCTCTCCTTGATCATTCTGATGGAGGAGTGGGTGAGAGGTTGTGTGAGGTTTGGTTGCTGGCTGGTGCTAAGCCACAAAACATAATTAGTCACTGTGCTCATTTTTATAATTCACTGAATTATGTTGACAATATAATAAGTAATTTTTTTACCTTCACCCTGGTGGAAAAATTATACTGATGACAAGAAGATAACTTTTGCTCTTTAACCAGAACTCATCAAAATTTAACAAATTTCAAATCTAAATAATCCAGAAGAGGGAATTAGTCGGCAATGTGAACATGAAAAGAAAGGTAGAGATCTTCTCTTGCGTTTACTTTAAAATTCATAAACAGTTTTTCAAAATATAGCATAGTCTGACAAAATTAATTCTAGAACTAGCATTAAATTTTACAATAAAATTACCTCTAGAGGGAGAACAAAAACTGTAATTCTTCCTGTCTAGGGTAAAATCATTAGTCAACTCCCTCTTTCAGGTACACTAGGAAAATGTATATTTATATGTAAACATCCATAGGATTTTCTCATCTGAAATCTTAGTATTTTTGGGTTTTCCCCCCTTCCTAAATACATTTCAAAATAAACTAATCATGTCGTTAAAACTGATGAGATTGTATTTATGTTATCACAGGGAGTAAACAGAAAAAACAATCATGTTCTTGTTTCTCATGGTTTTTGGATAATTTAAAATCCACAAAATGAAACAAGGTTAGAATAAAAAATAACTAAGAACAAACTATGCATTCTCTTTTTGCAGGTTATCACTCCTTGCTAGGAAAAGTAATAGATTTTAAGTGCTAGTAAATTGAAAAAGAGGATTTATTCTTCATTGACTGATGGAAACAAGTACTGGATGGAACATTAAATTAAAGGCCTTACCAGATCCTTTGATTTATTATTCATTGAAGAAACATGGTTTGTTATTCTTCTGACAAAAAGTGCTGAGAGGTGATTTAAATTAATCTGGTTTATAATCTCCAAAATGCAATTCAGCATGCATTTAAGGAGTAATTAAATGATTACTTTGTTAAACTTATATCTGGCTTCTAAACAATTTGGGTTATGTGAGCACATTCAGACAAAGCATCACTAACAAAATTGATTTCCTCCTTGAGTTTTCAAACCCAAATGAATACAATTTTGTCAAGTGCAGATTTTTTTTTTTGTAAGAGAAATGTACATAATCTGCACCTCAGTATACACAGAATATCAATTGAAATGTGTCACTCAGCCAAACATATTTTCTGCTTTCTTTGAGTAATAGATTCATCAGAAAAGAGGGAAAGTCATGGCAATGAAGAAAAGTACTTGAAACACTGTGATTTTTAGGGCTTTGAGCAGACCATGTCTCTGCAACTTTTACCACCTGGGCTACAGCTGCCCATGCTCAAGGCCATCTTTGCCATCAGCTCAGTTGAGCCACCATGAGCCAGACCGCTGGGAGAAATCCCTGTGAGGAAGCTGAGCTGGGGAGCTTTGTCCTCTGCCTTGGGTACCCAGCACTTTGCCCTGGCTGGAGCTGTGTTGCAGGCATGCCCATGCCCATCCCTATCCCTGGCCTGGCTGATTGGATCTGGCATGACTTTGGATGCTGTCTGCTTTGACTGTGCCCTTGCCTGGCTCACTCTAGGCTGTGCCTGACCTTGGCTGTCCCCACCAGCTCTGCTCTTCCTCAGGTTGTGCCTGGCTAATCAAGTGCTTGATCATATATGATCATTAAAAATGGAGCCTCTGCCTACAAGAAAACACAATTAACTCACCAAACATTACTTTGCTAATGATGAACTGAGTTGGAGAAAATTTATGTCTCCAGTCTCATTATTTTCAATTATGATATGACTCCAATGACACTCGAACTGATAGTTGTAGATACGAGGAATTTATTTTTCAACTTTGTGCAAGTAGGCATACCCTAAGGAAAAATACATTTTTTGGAGATGTACAACTCATTTGTCTCATTAAAACATTAAAAAATGTTTAAAAACGAGTTCCTAAACCAATGCATAACCTTCCAAAATAGTTAACTTATCCAGGATTGTACTGCAAACACATGTTAATATGTATAGCATATTAGTTAATGCAGAGCTAAGAACTTGCACAATTTAGGTTAAAAGAATCAGTGAAAATTCAGTATGAGTCTATTCTGAAATTCAAACAATTATTTTTAAATTTTTTTTGTTCCCTTCATGTGACTTTTCAAGACCTAAATTCTGGGGTTTTTCTTAGTATTGAAATCAGTGAGATGATTTAAAGGAAAATGTTAAACTAGTACTTCCATAAGAAGTGATACCAATTCAGTCTCTTAAGAATTTATTTAGTGAGCAGAGTCGCAGATGAAAAGAGAGCTTTCTTTAAACTTTCTGTCTAAAGAGGGCTTTTCCTACTGGAAAGTTATCTCATGATGGATTAACCCTTGTCAGAAACCTTCTCATGCATACAAGACGCTCTAACTGAATAACCAGATCCAGACCAGTTGTTGATTGAACTCCTTAATTTGATTTTAACAAAACAGGTATTTGACTTCCTAAATTAAATCAATAAACAATTAAGATCCTTTTCAACGATGTACCAAGCAAGAAATCTGTATCAAAGAGCAGGCATATGAAAATCAACCAGATTCTTTTTTCTCTTTTATTTCTTCTCTTTTTTTTCAGTTACTTTATATTTCTGAATTTAGTTGACATGCAGATTCAGTTTTCAAACTGCTTACCAATTTCAGAAAAGGAATTATTGGGGAATTAATATGTTAATGCATTTGCAGTGGCATACTATGTTTTTGCCAGCTGGCATGATTTTTCTTTCCTTTACAATTTTATAAAAAATTTGAAATTTAGACAAAAAAACTATCACTGCTCTTTATAATTTACACCAGAATAAATATGGTAACTCCAGATTGCCTTTTTTTTTTTTTAATCCTGTCCTAAACAATACAGGAGTTTTAAAATTTAATAAAGGCATTTTATTGTGGAGAAACACCCACACCCCCATTTTTCATCTAACAAACCTCAATATCTTACAGTTTAAACTATTACATTACCAAGTTCTTTATACTGTTTTTACTGTCTTATTACAAAGCAGAATGAGCATTTCTGCCTTCTTAAAAAAATTGCACTCTTTAATCTAGTGTGCTCTAATAGCTCTATTTAGAAAATTTTTGATGTCTTAAGTAACTAAGTGTGTTCTCACTGTAGATAATTACCACAAATCCCTCTTTCTGATTGACCATGATCAGAGCAAATTTTTAAAGCTGCACATAGGAATTCAGTAATGAGTGTCTGATGGGAATTTGTGGTTTAGAAAACTTTTTGAAATCTCCAGCATTGAATTTGATTTACGTAGAAGTTTCAAGGGTCCATTCTAAGCATGAACAGTTTTGTATTTCGATATGTTCCTGGTAGTCTAGAAATATTCTACTTAAATGACAGCAATTTATTCTTTTTTTTTTTTAAACTTCATTTTGAATAGGAAAATAATGATAGTTTCAAACACTAGTTAAAATTTCTTACAAAAAACTTAAGAGCACATATAAAAACTTAAGTACACAAACCATGAACATTTTCTTTGACTACAGATTTTAATAATAAGTTAAACATTTTGGTGAATCAGAACTGAATTTTTGTCAAAACTTTAATGTAAGTATGAACCTTTGCAGAAAATATCTCATCATAAACCTATAACTGACCAGATGCATGGTCAACCTCTGTTGATTTTCAGCTCCTTTTATTTTACTTGAAATTGTATGCCCCCAAATCCCCTGAAAAATCAGGTCATAGTAGGGGATGAAATTATTTCTGCTGGGTAATACCACATCAAATACTTAATATAAAGGTATTTTTCAGAGGTCAAGACTGGGACCAACACTGTTAGACTTTGGACAGTGTGATTGAGTTCACCCTCAGCAAGTTGCTGATGACACCAAGCTGTGTGGTGCAGTTGACGCACTGGAGGGAAGGGAAAACATCTAGAGGGTCCTTCACAGCCTTGGGATCTGGACTTGTATGAGCCTCAGGACTTTCAACAAGGCCAAGTCTAGCAAAGTCTAGCAAGTGGTTTGGGGAAACACAAAGCACTAATACAGGCTGGGCAAACAAACGATTGAGAGCAGCCCTGCCTAGAAGGACTTGGTGGTGTTGGCTGACAAAAGTTCAATGTGGCATGGCCATCTGCCCTTGCAGCCCAGAAAGCCAATTATATCCTGTGCTGCATGAAAAGCAGCCAGCAGATGGTTTTGGAGGTGATTCCCCACTCTAATCTCATGAGATCCTACCTGGAATAGTGTGTCCAGCTCTGGGATCCCCAACATAAGAAGCATATAGGCCAGCTAGACCAAGTCCAGAGAATATCCATGAAGATAAGCAGGGGGCTGAAGCACTTCTCCTGTGAAGCAAAACAGAGAGCTGGCGTTGCTTTGAAAGGAGAAGTGAAGGCTCTGGGAAAACCTTGTAGCACCTTCTGGTACATAAAGGGAAGTTACGAGAGAACTGGAGAGGGACTTTTTACAAGGACATGTAGTGACAAGAGGAAAAGCCTTTAGACTTAAAGACTGTAGGTTTAGATTAGATATAAGGAAGAAAATCTTCACAGTGAGGGTAATGAGTCACTGGAATAGGTTGTACAGAGAAGCTATGGATGGGACGTCCTTGGCAGAGCTCAAGGCCAGGTTGGCTGGGTCTCTGAGCAACCTGTGTAAAGTGTCTCTACCTGTGGCATGGGGTTAGAACTAGGTGATCTTTAAGATCCCTTCCAATCATTCTGTAAGATAATAATTTTTTAAAAAACATGAGATTATTTTAAAGCATTCTGGAATGCCTTCTTATGGTAAAATGTATTTTTTCTAAAACTATTTTAAAGTGAAATTTGAGAGAAGGAAGAAAGGTGAATCACCTCTCTGAGGAAGACAGGTACAGCCATATCACAGGTGAGATACAGAAACACCAGCACTTTTCAGGCAAATCTATCAAATGACCACTAGTGCAGTTTTGTGCTTGAACAATTTGACAGAGTAAAAAATCAAGTACTGTGACCGTCTTGTCATTTTTGCATTGAGGATAATTTCCGCTGAATATGGTTGAAAATAATCAGGGCACAAAAATATAGAGTGTAAGTTTCTGATCTCATTTCATCATTATGGTACAAGTAGTGACTTGTACGAAGATTGCACTTTGATTTTAATTTAAATGGATTTTACTGGTAAATTGGATTTTGTCATGCTTCATAAGAATATATTTCGTAAAGCAAGCTGAATTGCCTACCTTTACAAATTGATATGGATCAGAAGAGAAACTTCATTTCATGCACACTTTGAAATACCCATACAGAAATATAAAATTTACTCTTGCAAGTCATCTGCGGCTCTAATGCATTAAAAATTATTTTTATCTAACCAGATGCAAAAGTTTGCCGTCTATTTATCATGTTTGTTTTATCTTCATTCCCAGCAACAAGAAGTACCTTAAAGATAATCTCTGTGCATTTCCAAAAATATTAATATTAATTTCTTAATTCTACTCATTGTAAATATGCCTCAATTTCCTGCTTTATTCTTATGTCTCATTCAAGCTAACCTTTTTCAAAGTAATTTGAAATACTTCTTCACTCATAAGATATGGAGTGTGAACTTTTTATAAAACATATCTCTGTTTTCCTGAAAATTTCAATAAAGCAGAATATGCTTGGTTTGTTCAACAATTTCCTTAGGATTCTGCATATGACGTTTTGCATGGCCTCACTCATGCCATAAAACGTAGGTATTATGGCGTGCAAGTAAGCATTCTAAAATCACATAGTCTTTTAATTACATATATATTAAACATAAATGCTTTAAGGAAGTGTAAATTGAAGAAGTATTAAACTCAGGATACACAGGTATCTGATATTCCATATATACAACAAAAACCCCTAAAAACTAAAAACTTTTTAGTTATTGTAGAACTAAACTGGTGAAAAATGTTTTCATGTTGTACTTAGAAAACAATGCACAAAGAATTCACTCTATTTTATTAAATTAGTAGTTTCTTGTAAACTAGGGAGTACTATTTGTATTTAATTTCCTATAATATTAATATATTTTAGTATATGTTTATTCCTTTATACTATATTTAGTTACAGTGTATGAATATTTCATGGTATTGACGCTACATTAACGTATCTGTTTGTAAATCAACTGCTGACAAAAATACCATAATATTCTCACATGTGTTAGTCTGAAACTATATATCCAGAAAGTATCAAACACAATTGTGCTTCAAAATGCCTAAACTGTAGTTTTCAAGATATACTTGAAAAAAAAAAAAAAAAAAAAAAAGGCAAAGGTCAGTTCCATGCTGAGGCCAGATCTCACTTGTTAAAGATCACACACAGAGCCAGGGTAGAGTTTGGGGTCAGTTCTGGATTTGGTGATCCACAAAGCTTTCAAGTTCATAGAGACTGGGTGGAGGTAATTATAAAAGCTATGTGTCTGGGTGATTTTACCTGCACATTTTTCAACATGTTTTTCTATAACAGATAGCCATGCTCTAATCCAAAGTTGCTTTTTCTCTTCTACTGCACAAGATGACCAAAGCATTTTAGAAAGATCAAATTGAACAGTCAAACATAATTTAAGGTGCATTTTCCTGATACCAAACTCTTCCTGCATTAATAATGGTCTTGTAGCATTGTTGTGGAGTAAAAGCAGTGTATCTTAAGTGAAGAAATTTTTATAAATATCTGTTAGTTTTGACTTATTATTATTATATCTGTTTCCAAGGAGATTAAAGTTAATATTTACTTTCCCTTAATGAGAAAATGAAAATACATTCTTCTTTCAGAGAACACACAGAGCTGAGTTTCTGGTCAACAAAAATGTTGTGTTGGTGTTGCCTAGCAACCTTCATGTGAGGAAAATTATATTCCTGAGAACAATTTACACTGTAATATATGATTGTGGGATACCTATAAAATGTTTAAAGCTACAACGTTGCTTCTATAAAATGAACACTGCGTTCTATAACATAGAGCCTGTCAATTTCAATTCTTACTAAGAGTATTATTTGTTCACCAAAAAAAGAAAAGATATGTAAATACTAATTAATGTGGGAAAAAATGTAAAAAAATCACATCATTAGTTACTAGGGAAAACACACTCAAGTCAATAATTAACATTGATTTTTTACTCCAAAATCTATGCCATGATGTTTGGGATTTTTTTAAATAATGACAAATGTTGCTATCTTAAATAAAGAGATTATTTTGTTAAAGTATAAGAAGTGCATCACTGTGTAGCAAAAAGCTCATATGTATATTTTTCAGTAATGTTAAGGCTGTGAATTGGATGAATTTTCCATCCTACCCAGCTTCATGCATTCACAGGATGGCTCCATTAGGGTGTTAACTGTGCTAGCTCTATGTGAAGGATTGTTTCATCTTCTATTTCATTTCAGATAAAAATAATTAGGATAGCTATTTTGAAGAATATTGGTGTAGAAAGTGGCACAAAAGTTGATTTTTTTCCTCAAGTGTAATCAACATATAGAGATTACCTAAGGAAATTCAACACTGCAATTAACATCTATTTAATACAAAGCAACAATATTCAAGCAATACTTCCATTAAAAAAAAAAAAAAAA
>VZSR01001477.1:2602511-2615990 GCA_013398615.1 Brachypodius melanocephalos
TAGGACTGATCATTCTAGAATTGCCACACCTGCTAAGAAGAACCTGGGCAGGATTCAATGGCTAACTCTTCCCCACATGGTTAAGGATTTGGGGTAATTATTTCTTTTCAGTCTCTAGGTTTCTCTACAAATTCCTGAAAAGTTTAGGGTCTTAGATGACATCTCACACAGGTGTTAAGAGCAGGAGGAAAATTATTTTTTAATAGTATGTATAGGTATTGCTTGTTTCTTAAATTTTGAAAATCCACCACAGCCAAGAGTTAAATTCAGCTGTAGACTCAGTTGGAGGTCTATTCCACCTCACTGAATTTTTTTCTGCATTGAGAAGCAAAAAGGTAAATTTATTTGCTTATTGAATATATTATAAGATGCAGAAGGAAGTGATTTCATTTTTTAAACTATTATTTTTTAATTATTTTATTTTTTTTTAATTTAGGTGGGAATTGTGTTTTGGTTTTAGATGGGATTTTTTTTTTTATTTTAAGAAAGAACAATAAACTAAATAGGTCATGTCACCAGATAGCAAAATCATAGAAAGAAAAATATTCACTGCAGCTCCCTGCTGTCCTTTGATATAAAACATGCATAGGAAATTCTCTCAATTTTCCAATATATGAATTCCATTCCAAAAGCTTGCCCATTGTCAGGGAAGAGCTGTTCCCAATGACTGTAAATAACCCTTCCCTCTTGTCAGTTCTGCTGTGCAGTAACACTGCCGGAAGATATGGGCCTCAAGGTATCTCCAGTACGGAACCAATGGAATTTTTCACTCTGAATAATGTATTTTGGCAGATGCTTGATCTTATCTTTTAAAAGTAAACCTGAAAGTAGACTTTCACAGAGTTCAGACATTTCATCTTTTTGAAAAGTTCCCTTTGACAAAGTAATAGATAGCTGGCTATCCTGGGTCTCTTTTTCTCTTACTGCATCAAGATATTAAGCTGTAGAACAGTGATGAGCATGCCATTCCTTTAAAAAATCCCAGAAAAATATTTCAAAATATCTATTAAAAAGGCTGTCTGCAAAGGTTACCTCCTTATATTTCTGATCTCAGCTGTTCCATCGGGTTCTGCTCTTTATTTTGCAGCTGCAGAATCCCACCGGAGCTTGAATTTGAGAGCAAGACCTGAATCAATTTAGTATTCAGAATGTACAAGACTGAAAAAGGGTCACTGGAATTTGAATACCTTCAACATACAATCTCATGGTCTATTCATTAGTGAAAAGGGCAATCTGAAACACAGGAAAACAGAGGAGAACACATCTGAAGTAAAACAAAACGGGAAAAACTGAGACACTACCTGGGAGAAAAAAAAGAGATATTATCTGTATAAGTGTGTATGTGAACTGTATGTGGAAAGAAGGATGAAAGACAGAGAAATGAGGAAACACAACTAAAGGTATTGGATGGAGAAGAGATTAAAAGGAAAAAATAGCTAGAGACCATTTAAATTGGAAAACAAAAAGAAACTATTTTATTAAACATGGAAACAAAGATACAGGAAACTAATATACACTTAAAAGAAACCAAAAAGAATAAAAGATAAATGGATAGAGACAGCAAATCATTTCTAATGAGACATGTTTAGGAAATAGAAGGCAAAAGAAATTTGTGAATAAAAAAAAACACAGTACAAAAAACGTTAAATAAAATCCAGAGTAGTGAAATATTTCTTTTTAAATATGGATTAGTAATAAGTTGGGGTTGTTATTTTAGTTTGGGTTTGTTTTTTTTTTTCTGCATGCAGATATCTAAAATTTTCACTTGTGTAGCTTACATAGCCCATTTCTTTAAAAATAAGCACTTTAAAAAATCCCATTAATGCATGGCATTTTTTGTTGTGAACTGTGTTTGAATTGGTCAAGTAATTGGATGAGATTTGAGAAAATGGAGGAAAAAACCTCAATAACACTTGTGAGATCCATTTTACATCTTACAAATAAAATGAGGAAAATATATGTCTAATCTTTTTGTTTATATACTTAAACTTTTTAAATATTTAGTTTGTTTAAGTACAATCTTCCCTTTTTCTTATTTCTGCTCCTCTCTTCTGTAAATTATGCAGTGACCTATGCTTTTTATAGTCAATATAATTTCCCACTGATACAATTTCTAGAAGCAGATATTAAACTTTAAGAGGACTCATATCTAGGTTAAAAATCCAAAATTTAGGTGTTCAAATTTTAGCTGTGTTTGAATCAACTCTTTAGTCTCATGCTGCGTGGGTGGATTTCTAAGTAGGCATTCCACAAAACCCAAGGAAGTGCACATTAGTTATCATGGCACAATTCTTCCCAAGTAACAGTGGCCCATGCTAAGGCCATGATTTCCCAAAAATGTCTAAACACCTGCCTGCTGGTGGGAGGGAGGAAGGAATTTCCTGTTTTGTTTGGCTTGCATTCACAGCTTTGCTTCCCCTGTTGAACTGTCTTTGTTGCAACCCACAAGTTTTCAGCTTTTCCCCTTTGAGCCCCCCCGCAACCTGCTGGGCAGAAGTGGGGAGTGACTGGCTGGTTGCAGAGGTGCTGGATGGGGTCAACCCACCACAACAAAAAACTGAACAGAGCGCTTTGCTTATATAAAAATACCTACACAAAGACACGTGAGTGTTTCACATCATATTCTTTACTTTCAGGAGTCACACTGGATTTTCTGCATAGAAACCCTTTCCTTATTCAATTTTGAAACAGTCAATTCAAGAACTCCAAAGGCTCAGCGGGTTTTCTGAAGGTTGTCATTTTCTCCTATTTCACTTTTTAGCATTTCTAGTCCACTTCTTACTATTGAATATTTAGCTTTCCAACTGCTTTACAGTGCTGAACAGCAAAAAATCAAGTTACACAAAACACATCACATTTATTTTTACACACTCCTAATGCTGTTATTGCATGATCTGATCACTAAAAAGTGTTTATAGGCTGGACAAAAGTATAAGTCTCACGGGCAGAAAGGAATGCCTAGTTCAGCATTTATTTATAGTAGCAAATGACTGCTTCCCCTACAAGCATTGAACACCTGACTTGATTATGGACCCAGCATTTGACAGCCTGCACGATCTGTGAGTCAATAGGTGCAGCAGTACTTTCTGGATAGATTAAATCTTGGATTGGAGTGGGCGGGGGGAGAAACTGTGGAGAGAAAGATAATTGAATGAAACTAAGAAGTAAAATCACAGTCATTGAAATACACTTAACTGAATATTTCTGTTAAAGTATATGTGGGGCATAAAATTACTAACACTGGAAAATTAAACTGACTTCTAGGAAGGTTAGGGTAAGAAATTTTGTTCTCAATTGCTTTAGTCAATTATTCTATTCATTGATGCAAATCAGCTAACTCTAGGATTACATTGACATAAATGAGGGCAAGTAGATTCAGCCATTCAGAGAATGACTTGACTTTAAAGGAAAACTTATTTTTTGATTTATTTTTTAGTATAAACTTTAACCTAGAGAAAAAAATAATTAATATAGGAAAACTGAAATGGATGAAAAAAGAAAATTTTATGCCATTTAGTCTACTTTGAATACTCTATTATATATTATAATTACACAATACACACATTAAATTTTAAATAATTTAAAACTATTACTTGGATACATATTATATTTTATATATTTATACATAGAAAACGTCAGGTGCATATATATAATCATCTTTTGCACTTTTAATACACAAATTTAAAGTATTTTAAATGGAAAAATAATTGATAAATAAATAAAAGCTATTTTTGCTCCTCAGATTAAGCATTATCCTACATTCTTTTTGAAAAGGGGAAAAATCAAATACTGCAAAATCTATGCTTTTTAAATAAAACAGGTCACCAATGTGCATTTTATGACAGAAAACTAGCTTTGGTGGAAATGTTTAAAACACTTAGGAATGTACCTCTCTTACCAACTGTAAGAGAGGTAAACAAGTAAACAAGTGACATGTGTCCTTAATATTTAACCCCCTTAGAGAAGCAATTCTTGAATTCAGACAAGAATGCTACAACTTTAATCCTCATTACTTCCTTTTTCCAATAAAAATTCTGGAGGGGAGGTGTGGCAGACTTTTTAAAACTATATAAAGTTAAAATTCAGTTCATTAAAATACAACAGGAGGCATTTGCTGAGCATCAGAAGCGTTTTTCCATACAAATGAGCCAAAGTAAAACTTACACTGTGGAGCTAATCATTAAGAATTCTAATCATCTTAAATTCTTCACTCCATGGGTGCTGATCTGATGGGTCCATAATTCAGTACATAAGAATAGGACTACATTAGAATTTAAAAAGAACAGTCTTCATGGTCACAGAGGGCCAGTTTTAGACCTTCATGAATAATACATAGACAGGGAAGGAAAGAGATTTCACCCAGCATTCTAACCTGAACAATTATAGCAGAGTTTTGGAATAAAATGAGTTTCTTTGATTCTATTTAGCTTTAAAACTCTCACAATCAGCACATTCTAAATTTACTATCAATGTATGAATAAGCTATTAGTAGTGGATAACTTATTTTCAACAAATGACATTGGTCCAATACAATGTTGTGTTACTTCAATTTAATTAAATTGATTAAGATTTCTGCTTATCATTATTACTATTATAGTCACAAAATGAAACTGGTTATGCAAATTATTAGTTGTGCAAAACACTACTCTTGTCCCTGGAAACTGATTCTGTAGTATCTTGCTACTTCTCCTTGCCACTTGCATTTCAGTGAAACTTAAATTGTCCATGCTTGACCAGATTGAGAAAGTTGGGATTCTTACAAGCATTTCCCCAGTTCTCTCTGTAAATGTACAGCTGTGAATTACATAAAATCCAATTGAGAATTTAGAAAAAGCAGTGCTGGTTTCATCTAGAAAGGAAGAACAAGGAGAGGGAGAGCACAAAACACCAGCAGAGACAGCAGCATGTGAACAACGCATAAAATGTGATCCTACACTTTCAGGAAAGCCATTGCAGTGGAAACTTCTGAAACCACTCTTATACCATGTCCATCCATCATCTTTCACCTTTTAAAGGTGTCCAAGAGATTATTAGGAGGAAAATTACCACTGTATTCATTACTCCAAGTATTGCTTTTACTTTGGAACCTGATCACAAAAAGTTTAAAACAGCAGTTTTAATCATGTTTTATCTCTTCTCCTAAAGCTGTTTTACCTTCTAAAATAGATACAAAATTTAGTAATCTATTTTTTAAAGAGCAACAACATTTAAATTAATTCATTCCTTTAATGGATGATTAAGGAATGAACAAGGGAGGAAAAAAAAAAAAAAGATAAAGGAAGGAATATAGTACGGTCAGTATCAGTTTAAATGCATAATAATTTATTCTCTCCAGAGAAAGAAACTTATTTCCAAAGCTAAGGTGTGGCAACACATCTCTAGAACTTTCTATTCAATAACAAATACCTCAGAAAAATCGTGTTGGGACTGTGTCTTTCTTTTTCCTCTCCTCTCTCTATCCTGTCTTAGTGCCTACTTCCATTCTTCCATTTTCATTGGAAAAGGTGCTTGCATTTCCATTTACTCTTTGATTTTGCTATACCTTTCAGGTGTGTGCACAGCTCTGTAAAAACATCTCCTATCACCAGTGAGAAACATGTCTGAGAGAGAGACCCAAATTTTTTTAAAGAAATAAGGAAGATTTTTTTAATTCCATGCATCACAAAATATTTTCTGTTAGTCTGCTTTCAGACCAAAGTGACATTATATACATCATATGTTAAATGCATTCTTCTATAATAAAATCCTACATTACAAGGACAACATAATAAAAGTGATATTGAATTTTTGTCTTAACATTGTCTGTCCTTTGATTTTCATTAAAATTTCCTCAATTTTTTTTTTTACCTTTTATTTGTAATACTTGTTCCATTCACCCTTTGGGCTGCTGCAATTTCTTTGTGCCATTATACTGCACTCTTCATCTGCATTTCTCTAATCTCATCAATGTCCGAATCATTTCTTTTGATATGAAACATTTTAGGAACAAGCAAATGAGTTCAGGAAAGACGAATAGAATAGTTTATTTTTCACATAAAGTAAGGTTGCTGGTAACATCTTGATATCCCTCTGCAAAAAAATGATAAAATACAGAATGCTTAGGAACACTTTCTAATTAAAAGTAATAGAAATATGGTTAGTTATGGAGTCATAATGTGATTAAAAGTTTAGAATTTACAAGTACATTGTTTTCTGTTCTAAAGAAAATTAATCTGTGGTAACTAAAGATTTGAGTATGAAATGTACTAAATACCTCCTTGATTATCTCATTCAAAAGACAGGTAGTGTTAATCTGCTTTAGCTTCATCTTTTTGAGGGAACGGAAGAGACTTCCATACAAGAATTTAATGCTCTTTAAATTTACATCATTAATTAGCAGAACTATCCTAACTGTAGAATAGACTTGCCCTAAAAGACAGAATGATCAAGAACATTGAAAGTTGCACTGGGATTAATTTAAACAGAAGATTTCAGGGAATCTGCTGCTAAGAGATATTTTACCAGCTCATGTCATTTTACTGACTACTTAGGAAAGGGCAGTCTCAGCACTATTAAAACAACTTTTCAGCAATGAAAAACACTTGCTTTGAGCAAAGATAGTTCATAGAAGAGCAATTGTTCTGAGGAATGTACATTAAAGCATTAAGAATTCTGGATAAAGTGAAGGGTTTACAGAGAGTTAAATTCTTATTAGCATTTTTATTTTCATATTTTTTCTCTTCACTTTTAATTGACAAAATATAACTTTGGTTTACTGGGGACAAGAACAGTTCAAAGAAAACAACTAGGTCATCAGAGGTGAGCATCTGAAAAAAAGAGGAGTTAATCCTGGAAAAAGATTCTAAATGGCAATTTGTAAATGTAACTGAAAGAATTAAATGTGTATACCCAAGGGACAATAAAGAGCACTGCCCTGAATAATTCCAGTAGCAAATAATCAATAATGGCACTTCAAAGGAAAGGCTGAAAACCCAAAGAAGGGTCTTTTTTATTCCCATTTGCTTTCCACTAGCTTCTTACAGACAGCACAGAAAAAATTCTGAATATTCAATACTCTCATGATTTATTTTCAAATTTTATACCGTTTTGTTAAGGAATCTATAAACCTGAAAGGATGTTGCTGAAACTTCCAATGTACTGGTTAAGACATACTTAAAAATGTGTTTGCCTTTGCTGCTTGGCATGCATGTGCAAAACGAGGCTCCTGCATTTCCTACATCCCTTCTCACAGATTCAGTTGGGGAGGGGGAGGTGGGGAAGGATGTTTTTCATATAAATGTATTTCCATATTTCAGATCAGTTATGGCCTTTTCTTGGGCCAAGTAAAGAATCCAGCCTTGGCCCCAGTGCTTGCTGGGGGTGGGCAGCGAGGGCAAAGGAGGCTGCTCCATCTCAGAAGAACAGGAGACCATCATGATGTTACAGAAGCTCTTCTGCTGCCTGCTGCAGCCTCCTCCACGGGCAGGGGATCCAGAGGAAAAGGATGCCAGTAAGAATACAGAAATCACGGTCCTCAGCAGTAATCAAGCCAAATCCAAATTTTTGATTTCTTCTTCAAAACAGTTAAAAGTACTGCAGCTCACCTTTGTATTGTAATACTGTTTAATTTATTTTAAAACAAACAACCCTGCAAAACCAGCACAAAATGAATCCATGGATGTTAACAGTTGACAATTTTGCCTCATTATTTTCCATGAAGTTTCATAGGCATGGGTGAAATTAAAATCTGAGCAATAATTGTATTAGTATCCACAACTGTTGAGTAAGTCCTATTAAGCCATATGAGAATTGTTTATGAGTTCGCAGACATTCCATACAAAAGGGACTGAGATATGAATTTAAACAATTAGAAATAAGGGGTTTTTTTCATTATTTGCCTAAAAATTTTGAAAAAATACAGTTATGTTAAGAGAAAAATACATAAAATGATAAATCTGTGAGACAATTCATGTGCACTGAAGTAAAAATGCCTCTCGTTCTTACCAGTTAATAACCATCAAAGTATTCCATCCTCCAACTAAATCATTATCAGAAATGTGACCAAAATTAAAGCAAAGAATAATCCTTGCAGTTAGTAATGTAGATTTATAATTTTCTTATTAATTTATGTCTCTGTCCAAAACTATGCAGAATAAATACATAGGGGGGAATTTTAATTTATTCAATCACTGTGAACGAAGAATGTGACTGCCTTGGTTGTGGCCAGACAGAAGAGATTTGGTTCTGCTAATTTTTGCAGTATCCAGGAGGAGGCATAGGCAGGACCCAGAGATTATTCCATACTCATGTCCATTCCATACTCATGCTATTTGCCTGGGTTGGGAGGGGAGAAAGGAGGGGAGGGATCTCTTCCAGGGAGAAGGGGTTCCTTTTGATTGAGGTAGTGTAGCTGAGGTCGGGTTGGGTCAGGCTCTGTGGTGAGCACTTTGCATGTGAAACTAAAATAGCTGGTGCATCAAGGACCACTTCCTGCATTCCTATGACTCTAACTCATGTGAATTTTTAATTGACAAGAACATGACTTACTTTCATCCTAATTACATTCTCATTCCAATGCAGAAATTGGACAAGAAGAATACATAAAAGATATGCCAGTGCAGTAAAGTCCTTTACCTAAGTAAATAGTTAAACACTTGATTATGTAAGGAAGCTCAATTGACATCAGTAGAACTACCCAGCTGCTTTAAGTTAAATGTCTGTTTACCAACTTTGCTGGACTAGGAGCTTAATAAAGTAATTTTTATGCTCACATCTTGTTTTACACACAGGCAAATGATAAATCTTATGAGTTAAATGATAAATCTTGTGACTCAAAATGCTTTTCTTGCAATTTTATGAGCATCAAGAACAAGGTGGTGTCATCCATCACAGAGATAGTGTCCCTAACAAAGTTATTTTTTTAATGCTTTGAGACTTGCTGTTGTAAGGAACGTAAGGAGTGTCACAGGCCTAACAGCCTCTCAGAAGAATTCATGATAAGACACAATAAGTTTCCTACTGAAGCAGATATCATCAGACTATCCAACAAAGCCTCAGTGAAGCTATGAAGCCATGTAGTTTTATCCGAAACAGGAAATGGATCATGAAGCTCTTCGACATCCCAAACATAATTTTGGATTAAAATTCTGTCAATGTCTACTAGTATACTTAATTTCAGGTATAAATTAATATTATTTTTTCGATACTATCAATGAGTACTTACTTTTGAATTCAGGACAGTTTACTATATGCCTAATATCTAATTTGCGTTACAGAATAAAACTAGACTACTACTGAAACAGCAATGCAGGTAAGAACCTATTATAATGCACAACAGTTTGAACATTTAGTAAAAAATCTGATATCTGAAAATCTTTAGGAATGTCACTTAAACAGGCATTGGGTTTCTATTTATTCCCACCAACTAATGACATTCAATTTATCAATCTTTTGGAAAGCAATGCAAAGTAAATGATTGCAATGTCTATTTACTTTTTAGGAAAATATTCACACTGTTGATAAATTGAAAATGAAATATTGCTTTAATAGGAAGAACAGCAAGTTATTGACTTATATCCCTAGGCCTGCCCAAAGAAAACTGGATAGGGAATATTGGCTTTTTAGGTCGAATTATAAAGTCTGAGAAATCTCTTACTTTCTTCTCTTTTTGTTTCATTTTGATTCTTTCTTTTTTCCATGTAAATTAATTCAGTCTTTCAGGATGATATCCCATTCTGTAAACTTGATTTAAATCCTGTTGCAGTTCATGTGATCATGTGGTGTCATTGATCAAAGCAGACCAAGAGAAGTAAAAAGACAAGAAATACATTTCTTGATTTCTTATCTGTGTTTGAAATCACAATTATTCACTTTTTCTTTCATCACTAAAACAATAGAAAGCAATAGAAAACAGAAAATTTATCCTGCCAACCAAACTGGGGACATGACAGACAATGGATTTGCAAGATTCTACACTTGAATACTCTTTTTTTCCCCCTTCTTTCCCATTAAACCTTTATCATATTTCAACACTATCATCAAAATTATATATGTGGATGACATTATGTTTGTAATATAGGAGGCTGAACAAATCCTTAAAAACCTCCAATCAATAAAAACCCCACAAAGCCTCATAGTTCTAGTGACTTATGACAAAGATTAGGAATTGAAACCAAGTGCTTTACAAGATTGCATTATCTGTATTCCACTTGAACAAGCAAAAGCCATAAAATGGCTCACAATAAATTTCTGTTACAAAAGACTAAGGTAAATCAACCACTCTCCAAAATATCTCACAGCTGCACAGTAGGAGTCCCAGTTACCAAAAGTAAATGAAAGACAGAAGACAAATAAATATCATGAACAAGCCAGCATCTAGCACCCAGAGAGTGATACTCATCTCCTAGGGATTTTAGCACAGACATTAATTATGTCTTCAGCAGAGCACTGCTGCCATTTACTAAAGCAGACCTCATTTCACACCAATGACTAAAATCTCACTTAAAGAATGGTAAGTGATGAGCTAAACTCTGTTCTGAATTCCCTGGATCTCTACTGTCAAACACTGTGCCAGCAAGGATCAGACATGAAGGTTTGTTATATTGCAAGCATGGAAAACTATGACCAATATCAACTTAGTAGGCTATAATTCCATTAACGATATACACAGGGACTTTAAATGCTAGAATTCTGACCATATTACTAGATCTTGCAACAGAACAGAAAGAAATCTTGAAACATTAAGGGTGGAAAAATATAAAATGAAAAAAATATACAAGAAAAAACGGGGGTTTGATATTCCAAAAAAAGAACAGTCTTGGCTTCAACAGAATCAGTATAAAGATCACAAAAATGTTACAATCCGTTTTCTGTTTTATATTGGACTGCACTTAGTCATATCCTAACAATTCAGAGAAGTCATAATTATTCTTTATAGGAATGGAGACACAAAGTTTTCTGTATTGCAGCCCTCACAAATTGAGATAATCACTCCTATGTGAGTATATCTTGGATTCAAAAGGCTTAACAGGAATTTCTTAAGTCCCCTCTGGCTCTGTTGAATGTCTCTATATCTAGACTATGAATTTATCATCTACTGTTTCTTCTCAAAATACCATGTGTGTGGGAAAGAAACCAAAGATAAAGGGCATCAAGACACAAAAAAGTAATATTTTTCTCAGATAAAGTGTCCTGATACACGGTGTTAGATACAGATAGAACATTCACAGGAGTGTAGCCTCAGTCATGGGAACTGAAACTTAAATTTTAAAACTTAAGGGAGACTACAGTATCTGCAGTCTGCATGTATTACTGTAGCTTTTTCAATATTCTGCATTTTGTGGCCTATTTTCTTCTGTATTTTCTCACAGATTGCTAAGGCTGTAATCATGAAAAATTGTCACTAGCAAATGAAATTTCCAAAAGCTAACAAAATCAAAGGTAATTCTGTTTACTATTATCTTTCAAGGACTATATAACAGTTTTGGCAGTTATCGCAGCAAATGTGAAATGTCATAAATCTGTTATCATAACAGAGATTTTCACAGCAATTGAAAATTGTATCCAACTCTGTACAATCACGACTACATTTCGAAACAAATTATTCTAGCATCATTTATCATGACTGTTCATCCTGAAAGGATGTAAACCTGGACTGCAAGGTTTGCTTTGGATCATATTTCACATATTTCACCATATTTCACCTGTGGCTAACACAGAGCCCCTAACCTCCAGCTAAAAAGGTTGACAATGTTTGATTTTAATGAGGGAGAGAAGGAGGGAAAAAGAATGGAAAGCAGTGAGAGAGAATGGGATGGTTGTTTTGAACATTTAAATGTTTTTCTGCTGTTAGAAGAATCATGATAAAATAGTTCAGAATATAGCTTCTATTTTGTTTCTTATAGAAGTACAAAAAGGCTGTAATTTTTGAAGATTTGTACATGACATCTGCAACACGATTAAGACAGGATTGCTGAAAATCCCTTGATGATTATAAAGACAAATTTGAAGAGAAAAAATTTTATTCCTTTTCAAGACTCAGTGAAATTCCCGTTGTGTCAGCAGATGGGGAAGAGTCAGATACCTTCATTAGATTAATCAAGGAAACACTCAAATATCAATGAAATGCAAGCTTACTAATTAAATTAATTATAACAGTATAGCAGAGAGTATATTAAAATATTGTCTCGTAATTGACTTGCACTTTTTTTTACAGCATCTAAATACCATATATTTTCACAAAGGTTGTTCTGCCTTTGAAATAAATGAAAGTTTTTGGGAGAAAGAAACATCTGAACCAAACTGATCAGAGAAACTGGAGCACAGGTTCTTATTTTCATCTTGACCATAACTGTGATATTTTAATCAAAATGCAATAATCACAGCTCCTTCATACTTATGCTATTTATATCTTAGTACTAGAAATAAAAGCTACTGTTCAGCCATGTTTAAGAAAAACAGTAAAATTTTTGAGAGGTAAAGTCCTGAGCAGCAGTCTTTCTGATAATTTCCAAAAAAATGACCCTGAATGCAAACTATTTTTCACTTTTAAACAAGTTTAACTTGCTCTACTATAACCTCTTTTTGCTTGCACAGCTCTGCGTCACTGTCAAAAACACTGGGAGGTGTGCTAATTCCTGTGTATTCTATTCTGATACATTCAATTCCCGTACAAGTTCCATATTGCAACATATCTACATGTTTATGAATTGTACCAACATATTTCACTCCTTATCTGAACCAAACCAATCATCAGGTAAAAACTTTGTTCATCAGCACAGCAAGACACTAACAAATGATATCTGTACACAGCAATAGCTTTGGTTTTAATGTCATTTAGCTACCTCTTCATTCATTTTCAACCCACACTATATCAGTTTTATTTCCTTTAGAAATTCATCAAGTAACTCTATGTTTGCACATGCATGCAGTACATCCTTAATATAAGCTATATTATACTTTTCCATGTTCCAAGCAAAACATATTCATTAACTGATCATAATTTTAACTTCACACTAATTACGCCTATTACAGGTCAATGTGACTAATGAAATGTTTATCTAAGAGATCTTTGATTGCCACTTCCGTAGACATATCTGACTTATCCTAGGGACTAATGATAGCATATCTATGATGATATAAGAACTAGTGTGGGCTGAAAATTCAATCTAGGCACTAGAACATTTTGTTTGTATTTAGCTGTGTTCAGAGTCATCTACACAAATTACCTGCCAGTCCTCCAGTTCAAAATAAATCTCATGGCTAATTATACACCAATCCACATTTGAATTACAGGGTGGAAAAATGTTTCAGCCAAACAAATATCTTTGGGAGAAAAAGTTACAATCCTTACCTGTTTGTTCCTGTGGCAAAAATCAGCACAAATGCCATGCTCTAGTGTAGGCTCCACATGCAACTTCCATTGTGGGCTTTGTACAAACAGCCATCATAGTTGTATTTAACAGAATATAGCAGAGATGGCTTCTCCCAAATGATACAATG
>VZSR01001477.1:2616263-2648881 GCA_013398615.1 Brachypodius melanocephalos
AAGGGAAGGGAAGGGAAGGGAAGGGAAGGGAAGGGAAGAAATAAAGCAAATGAACAAAAATATAGCTTGGGTATGTATATCTGTGTCTTCAGTAATGTTACCATCAAGAAGTGAATATTTTAATATTGAAATATTTTATCCAAAGGATAAGACTCTATATAAAGTAAATAATGAATATATTAATTGCTTAAGCAAAATTTGCCATTCAAAACTCATTTACTGCATAACTATTCTGCTAGATCCCTGCATCAGTGCAACAGAATTTTTGCATGCTCTTTTAGGATAATTTAGAGAAGTCGCCCTTATGATCAAATCTTCAAGTCAGTATGCATCTGAGGTCCTTGCTGGTTCAATTAAGAACTCTATTGATGTGACAAATCATTGGACTCCATCAGGTTCATTTGTGGGTTTGCCCTTCTACAGTAAATTTTCCTCACTTAACAAAGCAAAAAGATGTCAGCGTGATACAGAGTAATTTAAACTTAAGCATTCAACAAGACACAACCATCTGGTGTTTGCCTCTCTTTCCTTCCTCCTTTTCCCTTTTGCCTCTTCAGTACCTAATATATGCAGTACAGAGTTCAAATCTGAACTCTCTTAACGTAAGAAAATAGGTGACTCTACTTGAGTCCTTAGATTTGAATTCATCTCTTCGGGGAAAATACTTCCTATTTCATTGTTTTCCAGGAGAGAGAGCAAGAGTGGCATAAACATGGTCATGACTCTCATAGTCAGGGTGATTTTATTCCAGTGGAAAATTTCCAAACCTGAGAAAGACTTTTCACAGTCTGTTCAATTAATGGTTTGAGATTTTTTTTGGTGTGTGTGTGTCTAAAATAGGAAAAAATATGTAGGAAATATTAAATTATTTTAGAGAGAAATAAATATATTTTGTGTTGCATACATTATATCTGCTAATGACTTTGAATGCAAAAATTTGATTTACAAAGTAGAAGAAATGAAGGTATTTTACATAAAATTCTTCATGTAAAGAGTTTTTATTCCCACTGGAATGTGATGGCTAAGGGAAGAAAAGGATTTAGTCTACATAATTATCTTTTGAAAACTCAATGTAAGATTCATTTTGTAATTTTTTCTTTAAAATATGTTTAATATTGACTTTTCTTCATTATGTAGAAAACAGTATAAAATGTTTAATTGTTTCAACCTTGTTCACTTCATCAAAAAGAAAAAAGTGTACAAAAAATGTATTTTTTAAACTTTTCTGGAATTGTTTTGATTCATATGCTTGGAATATTTAAATATTTCCTTAGTAAAGAAGCAGTTTTGCTCTGAATTGTAGGTATATAGCTGAATGAAGAAAAAAAGGCAATTAATGGGATTTGTATGGGAAAAAATCCCATATATACATATACATATACATATACATGTACATATAGAAATAAGATGTGCAAAATGTGGCCTTTTTCTGTAAACTTCATGTGTAAAAATCAAGAACAAAGAGAACAATATTTTTTGTTCATAGACAATTAAATCCTATCTAAACAAAGTCGAAAAGAGTAAATATGGGGACTCCACCTAAAAACACCTCAGCATTAAAATCTAATTTCCAAATTTTACCAGAAAAATTGAGCTCTTTTAATCTTACTAAGCATGTCTGAGTCTGAAGCAAAGCTGAACCAGGCATTTTTGCACCTTGCTGTATAATTCTCAGTGATGGTATCAGAACACACATGCTGTAGAGAAAGCTGCTCACACAACTAATTAAAGGATGTTTTCTTTAGTAGAGGTCTTACATAAACAAAATTATTAGAAGATACCTTCACACTCTGTGTACAGATATAATGCAACTCAAAAACTAATTTTTCTCTTCACAGATTGTGCTACAAATTTTCCAAAGTTGCTCCATCTCTTTTGGACATGACATTATCAGAGACTATAGCAATGTGAGCAGTTGCCTAATCACATTGATTTTTTTTGTAAGTCAAAATGTAAATTTGGAGGAAGCAATAACTATGAGGTCGATTGTAACCTTGTCCTGTGTTCAATAGCCAGTTTCAGGTGTAAACTGATCAGGAAACTGATCCAGGTAGCCAGCACAGTCATGATCACTCCCAAGGCTTCTCTTCATATACAGTCTCAACAATGAATTTAATATCAAATGAAAGGAAGAATCTGAGGAAGCTGACTAAGATTACATTTATATAGGTAGCAACAACTACTTAAAAAGAAATTTATGTACTCAAGCTTCTAAAATATAGTGCTGCTTATTTTGAGCATAATGGTGAAGTCCGTATACAGAGGTCAGCGTCGGTGTGCATATATCTAAAATCATATTAGAAAAATAAATTTAATCCTAATAAAGACTTTATAAAAATAAACTATAAATGTGTATTAGATGCTAGGAAACTACTTTGCAAACAAAATGCATGTTTACTCTTCAAGTCTGGAAACGTTCAGACATCAAGTATTTAAGAGCAAACCAAAAATTTACTGTTCTTAGAGCTGTGATAATATAAATGTAAATTATAATATAATGTAATGTAAATAATATAATGTAAAATAAAATCCCATACTCTCTCTGCAAATTTCATTCATGTTTCAGAATCACACAAAAACTGAAGACTATATGTCTGTTTTTGGATTCTGTGGCTTAAAACCACATTCAGGCTATGAGGTAAGAACAAAATTCATTCACAAGATAAACAATAAGATATAAAAAATATAGATTTTTCAAATGTCCTCTGTGGAGATAAAATGTTATATATAATTGCCTATATAGAGAGAGTGATAATTTTCTCCTGCATTATGAAATATATAAAAAATATTTTTTGTTACACATTTAGTCAGTAAATTGTTGTTTATTCATCTCACATAGCAACAGACATTATTCACCTAAAATATTTTCAAAACATATTGCTTGGCATATACATTCTCAGAACAATATAAATTTGACTGATTATTTCAGTCCACTGATAGTTAAAAACCTCAGTATCATGATTTCTTTGACGTAAATTTAAATAATACAGTCTACTGAGCCCATTCAAAAAAGAGTAAATGTCATTGTCAAAATAAGAGAATAGCCAGTTCTATTATTTGTGCTCCACCAGCCTTTACAAAAGTGAGACAGTTTCATATTTCTACTTCATGAATTTAATTTCCCCATATATAGATCAATATACAAATAATCTTGTTGATTAAAGAAAGTGGATGAAGGTTGGTACAAACAAAACTGTATTCCCAGTTCTCTTTTAATGGATATATCCAATTCAAGGTCATCTTGCAAAAACAAGGGTAGGAAGAGTTCATATGGAAAGTAGCAAAGGCCTTCCAATATGAACTTCTCCTGGGGTTCCTTTCATCTACAGCAAGAGAATTGGAATTGAAATAACACTTAAGCCAAACAAGAAATACCCTGGCACTTTTTCCTCCATACAATAATACTTTCTATTGGCATTCAATTTTTCTATTAGTCTTTGTTTTATGGCGCAGCTGGGACTGGTGTTTAACTAGGTATGTACATGTTGTGTACGAGATGGTTGCTAGATCTTAAGTGTATTTATTATTGTTTAATGTATTAGATATTAAAATTACTATCTTTTTCTTATAATCTATTTAATTTTTGTAGTATGGAGCAACAACTTAGAAGTCTACAGACAGAATGGTGAAGGAGAAGATACAAGATTTGTGAGAATCTGTACAGCAACGCTGAAAGAAGTCTGTGGGCAGACAGGATGTCTTAGGTACTGCAAGCATTCTTTTCCTTGGGTTAATCACAACAATGACTCATAAAGCCACAGCAATAGGATCACTTGAAATTCCTAGCCAGGTATTGATTATCAGCTGCCCCAGAACAGTACCAGGACGTGGAGGTGACAGCATTAAAGTAGAAAAACAGACTGAAAACATTAATGGAAGTTTTCAACAAAACAAAAATTTTTATATCCAAACAGCAATATACATATTGAAGTTTCAATGCATTCCTTTCCAGATTAAAAAAAAAAACATGTTAGGCGATCTGATTGCTTGTCTGGTCATGGGAATAAAAAAAAAAAATTGGCCAAAGCAAAGTAATAGAGGATATGACTAAATATGGATGGGGGTTGAGGGGGGCAGTTGAGCATGAGGGGTGGTTCTTCTGCATATTTAGACATGTAAATAACATCTCTACCTTCAAAACTATGATAGGAGTATTTTATTTGAACATAAATAAAACATGCCATTTCCATTGTGCCTAGACAGATGCCAGTTCCATGACTAAGATGTTTGTCTATAATTATTCAAAATAAGATGTGAAGGGAAGAGTGTTGGGAAGTTTTTTCGAAACAACTTAGTTTTCAGATTTTGCAAGCAGACCCACTTTGCTACAAGAAAAACACTTTGCAAAGTTCTCATAGAAAAAGAGGGAAGCTGACAATAATTTTCAGGTGCCCAGTCCAATTCAAGTTGAGTAAAGGGTGAAACTCAAGTTTCTTATGTACTAAGTTCTTCTTTTACTTAATAAGGAACAGGACACAAAATAATGTTTCACATGTCCTAATTGTCATAACAATAATTTTGAATTTTTTCCTGATTGTTACAAACTCAACTAATATAAAAGTCCTTACTGATTAAAATGCAATTGAAAACAGAGTAGTCCCATGGAGAGTTTTAATGACAAACTTACTGAACTATCACCTGAAAACTAACCATATGGGATAATAATTTATTAAATATATTTCTTAAAATATTGTGATTTCTTCCATTACATTAAAACAGATATTTGTGTTTAGCAATGTAAATTTCTTTTTAACTATTGATTTATTCATGAGAAATTATGACTCCAAGTCTTATGTGATTTTACAATGGTGCAGTACCTGTGCGAAATGAGCAGAATATTTGACACCCATTCATCAATCATGTGCATTGATGACCCCACATGTTGGTGTAATTCTGCCCCTCTCATCTTGTCTGCCTCACTTCCTAGTTTATTTTCCTCTTTTCAAGATGTGAGTTCCAATTCATTGACTGCATACACTTACTAAGGCAAATAGTATATTATGTCAGTACAAACAAAAGCTGACTGCCTGAGATTTTGTTTTATGAGAGAATGAAAAATTTTAAAACAGCAGTTCTCTTACAGGTTGATTAGTATTCTTTATTAATAATCTTAATCTCCCACATAAATAATGTATACTTTTATCTGATGTATGGACTGATCTAAACAATCTAAGATAAATACATGACATTTTGATCTACTTTATTACCTGGCACTTGAGAAAGTAAGCTGCCATAGTCCACATATAGACACAGAAATGCAATACAATAGCATAAAATGTGATTATTACTCCTAAAATAGGAACCATGAATACCAAAAATAAGTATGGTAATTATATTTTTAAAGTTTTATTGTGACATTATCTGAGTAAGACTGTAAAGGAAGACAATTTGTAATGTGATTTTATTTGAATCACGGAATCAGAAAATCATAGAATACCAGGCTGGAAGGGACATCAAAGATGGTCTGGTACAGCCTTTCTTGGCAAAAGCACAATCCAGAAAAGGGGACCTAGCATCCTGTCCAGAAGAATCTTCAAAGTGGCCCATATTGGGAATCCACTGCTTCCCTGGGCAGATTATTCCAGTTGATGATTTTCCTCATTGTAAATTTTCCTCTTCTGCCCAGTCAGAATGTCTCCATGAGTTACTTGCACCTATTATCCCTCCTATTTGTCCCTGCGACTTCTCATAAAAATGGAGACTCCATCTTCTTTGTAGCCTCCCTTTTAACATTGCAAAATGGTGATAAGGTCTCCCCTCAGTCTTCTTTTCTCAAGATTGAACAAGTCCAGTTAACCCAGTCCTCTCAGCCTTTCCTCACATGGCAGGCTTCTCAGCCCCTTGATTATATTTGTGGCACTCCTCTAGACCTTCTCTGGCCTGCCCACAGCTATTTTGAATAGCAGGGACAAAAAAAACCCAAAAAAACCAAAAAACAAAAAAACAAAAAAAAAAAAACAAAAAAACAAAACAAAAAAAACCAAAACAAAACAACAACAACAAAAAAAAAAAAAAAAAAAAAAAAAAAAAAAAAAAAAAAAAAAAAAAAAAGTCTTTCAGGCATGGGTTGACCATCACTGAATAGAGTGTGATACTGACTTCTTTATCACCGCTGGTGATGCCCTTGTTGATGCAGCCCAGCATCCTGCAGGCTTTCTATGCTGCAGCAGCACTGCTTGCTCCCACTGAGCTTGTCCACCAGCACACTCAGCTCTCCACTTGGGTAAATCCCAGCCTCTTCTGCACTCCTGGGTTATGTTTCACAGGCTTACGACTTTATACTTTGCTGAATTTCATGAGATGCCTTCAGCCTGTCCAAAGGGTCCACTTCCCCACTCAGCTGGTATCATTAGTAAACGTCACTCAATCCTTTTGTACCGATCACTAATGAAGATAATGAACAGCATTGCACCCAATACCAATCCCTGCGGCATCCCAAGTATGGCAGGATGCCAGTTTGAAAAGGGGATATTTATCACCTAACTGTGGAATATTTTAGATCAGTTCTGTGACTTGTAGAACATTAAGAATTGCTGGTGTATTTGCTGTTTGACAACAGGAAAGATTATTAAGCTGTAGGTTACCTTTAATTGCAAGAGAAATGCTACTGAGTCACAGTCATTTTCAAATAGCAACAAATATCAAGGATCAAGGTTGCAACCCAGGTAATTACTGTGCTTACAAGTAAGACAGGAATTAGATTATTCCTCCTGTATCTTGTACAGACTTTTATTACACAGCAAACTGAATTATGCTGCCCATCTGCAATGGAGTGTTACAGGATTATTTACATGATAAGGTCTTGTCCTACTCAAGAAGTTATTAAAGAATTTCTCAGACTTCCCTTTTGAAAGATATATGGAGCAGTCCATCTTTGATAAAGAGTAGCCAAGAATGAAATATGTAGATGCATCCTGATCCCTGGACAAGCCATTACATATAAAGTGCAGATAATATTTCTTTCCAGTTGCATTGCAGTTAAATCAATAAACAGAATATGAATTCCCTACTAGTGATGTTTAAGCAGCATTTAAAAGTTGTACAAATAATTGTAAAACTATACCATATAAGAAGCTTTATATTTCATTATGATATAATATAGATATATGAGGGAAATTATTTAGTCCTTCATCTTACAACCAAAGCTACTGCAACTTATTTTAAATGTTTGGTTTTGTTTTGTTTTTTTGTTTATCTTTAGCCTTTTCCTGCTCAAAGGGAGGAGTATTTAAATTACATAGATCAATCTATGATCACAAATTACAATGATCATAGATGCCTTCAAGAAAAATTTTACAAGTGAATCAAATTTTTTGTTGTTTGGGAAACATTTTTGAGAGTTACACATGAAAAGAAAACAAATAGCTCAAATTGTGTTGCAAATAAAAGTAATCTAAACTAAATTAAAATTTAGAGATGTGTCTTTTGTGTTTTTAAGGTTTATTTATTTGGCATCACTGAATTATGCCTTCATCAGCTCAAAATTCATGCATACAAGCCTAATTATCTTCCATTATTAAAAATCATTAAAAATTGTAGCAAAAGTGGTAATAATTTAATGAAAATGACAGATTTCTAGTAGCAATTTTGATGTGTCCATCTAACTAGCACATTTTGAGACATCAGGTTTTTTTAAATAATGCTTTAATAACTTTTAAAATAAGAATATTATGTATATGAAGATGTATTACAATTTCTAATAGAATTACAATTGTAAAACTATCAGTATCAGACAATCCAGTCAGCCTCTGAAAAAAAAAAACAAAACAAAAACCAGAAAGGTTAGTTTCTAACTATTATCTGTTTTAAAATTTTCAAGACTATTGCACCACCAGTGATGTCAATATGTCTAAGTAATTACACGTTCCTATTGCACATTTTATAATGTTAAAGTAACATTCAAATATTAGTTAATAATGGTTTTGATGGAGCTTGGACAGGATAGAGTCAGAAAGTATTCATTTTATGCACAGTATAACATTAACAGTGACTATTGTAGACAACTTATTCCTCAGTACTGGATCAGCATGCTGAAAAACCCCATTGTTTTTATTGGTGTTATAAAATCACTAACAAAATCAGCACTTGCAACTAGATGGGACATGATTTAATGGTGAACTTGACATTGTTAGGTGGGATGGAGTGATCTGAGAAGTTTCTTCCAGCCTGAATGATTCTAGGCTTCTGTGTGACAGGAGAGCTCCAAGTTAATGCATAGCTAAACTTAACCATTTGCACTTACCTTGGAAATATCATCTAAAATTAAATCCCTAGGTAAAACTAAAGACATAAATCATGATGGACTTTATGTATCTACACTCTCTTTACAATACCCTGTTTTAATTAAGACTCAATTTATTTTGAACTGATGTGAAATTCCTTGTATTGTGAGCAGTAGCTTGTCACATAGTGATGACATCAAATCCTAAACTCTTTCAAAATACCTTGAGAAATGGGAATGAATGTCACTGGAAATAGCATCTATGTAATGATTGCATTAATCCAAATAACAAGGTAAATTGCATTCAAAGAGGCAGACATGGTAAAGTACATGGATCTATGGAGGATGCAAATAAATATCAGCTCAATCTGAACAAAATGGTGGCCTAAATTAACAGCACTCTTTTTTTCTCTTCTTCCACAAGTAATCTCTTCTGTTTGCATTTGTGTCTTATTTATTTGGCAAAACTCAAAGAAAAATCAAAGAAAAAAAAAATCAAAGAAAAAGAAAAGCACAAAACAGGACTATGCAGATGCTTAACATGCTAGTATTTTAGGTTCCTATCTGTTCCTTAGATAGAACTATTCATGTTTCTGAAATCATGGGTTTTCCTAAGATATTAATGCTCGTTATCAGTGCCTCATTATTGCCTGGTATAAAATTAAGACACGAGAGTGAAGAGGATGTTGCGGTCAATGTTAGTTTTGCAGTAAATGCCAAGGAAGGTAGAAATAAAGGGAGGCAAGGCATTGAACAAACAGCCTTGTGTGGCAGGATGCCAGTTTGGTTAAAGAAAGAAACATAAAGAAACATAAGATTAGCCTAAGAAAAAAATCAGATAACTGTACAAGCCTGGTAACAAGCCTCAGGAAGGTATAACAAAGGAAGACTATCAAGACAAAATGACCAGGGGAAAAAACAAAGTATACACACACCCACACAAATCCACACCCACACTCACCCCCAAATCACAAACAAACAAACAAACAAATAAACAAATCAAACACCTCCTTCCTTTTTCTGATTATATTTTTTGGTATTGTCTGGGAAGTCAATTTTAACAACTAAGAAGAAGAATGATGTTGAACAGAAAGACTAAAAAGTCAAATAACAGGAAAATTGACTCATTTTCCAACTTGTCTGACAATGCACATCTAAGTGCATATTACATCCAAATGAAAACCCCTAATTCATTTAAAAATCTTCCCTTTAAGAACATTGTTCCTCTCACATTTTTTAGTATGTTATTCACAATTTTCTATAGGACAGATGCCTGTCTAAAATTCCTTATCTGTGATTTTTCAGTCAACTTAACAGTCTAAGCTAAGTTTTCAATAGCTCCACAGTTATTGAGAACTCATTCAGGCCGCATTTATTTCATCATATAAACCCTTACCTACCATGGAGAGGAGGAAATGGATACCTCTGACAGATAATAATTCTGCTGCCATATAATTGTTCCCTTGGAAAGTTTATTCAATATAGCAAACTCATTCAACATGAAATCATGGAACCCAATTTATCAGTGAAATGTGAAATAGTGCTATCAAGGTGAGTTATAAGCAGATATTATTTCCTACTGTGATAGAAGCTACACATGGACTTTAAATGGACCTCAAATGCTGTTTTATATATAGTTTATTTTGATTTTAAAAGGATGGTGTGGTGTGAAGAATAAATTAGAAGTGGCCATTTTCATTGCTAAATAAATGAATAAGACAGAAATGCTACAGGCTATTTTAAACCTGTTTGGGAGCTTTTATCAGTAGCAAGATATGTGCAGATTGATTTTGAGCTACATTGTTTTCAGAGGGGTTTTTTTCTGTTTTTTTTTTTTCCCTAAGAAAGCCCAGTCAAACAACCTAAAGAGTTTTACCTGACAAGTCTTAATTAAATCCAAGGATCTCTGTTTCCTTAGTAACCACTTATAGCATCACTAGCATTCAAGTGAGAGCAGCAGGTGCAAGAAACCATAAAAATGAAAAATCCTATTTTGCCAATGACTTATTGAAATATTAGATTGAAGTATTTAATACCAGCTTCCTACTGATTTCAGTGACTTCTGAGCACAATCTTCTATCAATCTTTTTAAAAATTATACACTGCTGAAAGTCAATTTTATCGTTTTTTCTTTGACATTCCACATTCTTGTGCTACAGAATAGTGTAGTTCTATTTATTCTTGTAGTTTGATACAATTGCATGTTTCAGAGTCAAGTGCATACTCCTAATGTTGTTCTAATCCTCATGATCTTTTTTGTGTTATATTTTTGAGACTTGCAGATTGAAGTATGAAAGTAGAAAGTGCTGTAGAAACTGAGGAGGCACCATTTACATGGGCTTTACAGAGCAAAACAAAATTTACAGATGAAAGAAAAAATATGTAATTGTAGTGAATTAAAAATGGAAATCTATAAGGGCTTTCTATATTTCAGTTATATGCTTTTCAACATGTTTTATCTCACATTTATATTACAACTACTTTTTATAGGAATAATTTGCCTTTACTTAATAACTTCCACCAAAACAAAGCCGATTTACATCAAAAGAATATTTAGAAAAAATAGGGTTGCTCATCTGCGTCAACTGCATGAATATGAAAGAATTGAGTTAATCTACTCCTTCTGACTCTGTTTGAGGGATAAATTTGCCCCAAACATAAAGAGATGATCTGACTTAGATAAGGCATTTAAGCAGGCATAACAGCTCTCTGGCTTTAAATTCTTAAATGCCACAGTCATCCTAAAACTTTCACCTTCTATATCCCCATTTTTCTCTCATGAGATGTTTTTGACAAAAAGCTCCTTTGCCCAGCATAACAACCAATTGCAGTGGTAAGACATTGAAATGTAGGTCTGCTTCTGAAAAGTGGCTAAGCTTGTGTTTTCAATCCTTAATAGAGCAAAGTCCATTTAGCGCATAAAGGATGGCTTAGTAACAGTCAGTCTTGCCTGCTATAAACCTACTGTAGATTTTTAAATCATGACTTCTTACTATCCTGTCAGTTTTGGTAACCCTAACAAACAGATTAAAAAAATATAAAAGAATAAATAAAGGAAGTGAAGAAATAGTAGAAAAGACAGAAAATAAAACCCCATCAAAGAAAAAGGAGAAAAAATAAAAAAAGAACATTAGTTCAAGTATAACCAGGCATCAAGGTCATGAAAAGATGTGGATGTCTTTGTCCTGTCTGCATATGTCCTAATTAAATATTTCTTTAGTGTCCATTCGAAATCTCACCTTTTATCCCTAACTAAATTCTTGACATTACAGTTTCCCTCCAGTCCACAATTTTCTCTTTGAAAGTCCTCACAAGCGTTTAGTTCTCAGCATGAGGAGATCCAAGCATCCTGTTTAAGCCAGTTAAAAATTTAGCATTGTTCTCAGCTCTCACAGAGAAAGCCCTCCCTATATCTCTGTGCAGCCACATTTACACAATGGCTCAGAATATGTAATTATCAAGTTCAGTTCTTCCATTTGACCTGAGAGGAATTAAACCCATATTAAGCACAGTAGCTGATGTAACACTGTGCTAGACATGCTCATTCTGGCTTGTTGAAACCATAGCATTAATGAAAATAATTACAAATTTATTAAGCCAAAGTGTGAGAATAGGAACTGTTTTTAACCCAGTTGTTGGAACATTCATATGAGAAAGAAAGTCTGTTTTCTGTTCCAAAAACTGCTGTAGTATTTTAATTATTCCATTCTGGTAGAAGCTGGAATTGTAAATGATCTGTTCCTGTGTAGATGTTCCAGCTTTGCTCCAACCTGATGTGCATTCACTAGTGGAAGGAATTAAAAGAAGGAAAAACATTCAGGTGAAGCTAATTAAAGGTGTTCACTAGCTATATATTATTTTAATTAAAATGCTAAGAAGACTAGAGAAATTACAGATCGTGGATTTTCTTAGTTGAATGAGAGGAAGTTCTGTGACTTTTTTCCTGATTTTTTAATTATTATTCAGCTTCATATTTTTAAAACTTCCAAAAGGAACAAGTGAATTATGACACAAAGAAATATAGTACAAATGTAGATTATCAATAGTGACAGCTAAAAATTATATGCCCTCATAAAATGGCTCACCTACAATTAATAGAGCTCATGATAAAAATAAAACATTTTGTTCATAAACCACAATTTATTAATTTCTAAATTTAGTAAACATGATTTAATTTTTTTTCTATAGAGTGGTTTATTCACAATACTAAATTCGAAACAACTGAGACAGTATCTCATCTTCCAAAGACACTTTATGACTAAACAAAATATAGAACACAACACAATTTTCAGGACAGACCAAACCTCAAGTAAAGAGGTTCTAGCATCACTAGACCTCAACAAGAAGAGTATTATGTAACTTTCCAGGAGATAAAGGCAAATGGCAGAGACCTCTACCTAATAATCCATTCTGTCCAAAGAAGAAAAAAAAAAGAAAAAAAAAAAAAGAAAAAAAAATCGAGAAACAGTTGAGTTTCTAAGAAAGAGAATATAGGTAACAAGTCCTATTTTCCTTTCATGTAGCAAGTCCACTTCAGATAAACTTACTCTTATATAACTGTTTGAAATAACTCCTCATGCACAGTTATATATGCTTTTAGCTATGATGTGAATAGCAGTGAGTTAAAACAAATGAACATCAGGGTATTTATATTCTTAAAGAACAAGATATTTAAGGCAATATTTCCTTATTAAATCCTCTGCAAAGAAAAAGTTCATTACTATCTCATGTACTTTTTTAAGTGTTTTTTTGTTTGTTTGTTTTTAGTTTGAGAATTCTGGGATTTTGTTGCTCTTGTTGTTTGTTTTTGCATTGCATTTGATATTAAGAACAGAAGTGAACATCCTGGCCCCATGGTGCTCTGTACGATGAAAATATATGCATTTATGGCTCATGCCATTTAAATGTAATAAATACAAATGTATATCTGTATGGGTCTCCCTCCCTATAACTTTTGTTTCTTCAAACAATTTTTCCATTAACTCAGACAACAGATTTTGATGCCAATGACATAGAAGAGTCTATTTGCACAAGTCAGTCTCAAAAATACATTTCAGGCACAGTCTGGAAAAATGGCAATTACACAATAAAATCCAGATTACCTTGCAGACTAAAAATAGATCCAAGATTTTCCTTCAATAATATATCATGGTATTTGCATGCTCACTCATATTTCATACAGGGTCATTACTCTTGATCTGCTAATTTCCTCCAAAAGCTCCTCAAAGTAATGTGAAGTAGAAGTTCTCAATTGTGCTCACTGCTTTAGTATTTCTGAACAACAGAGCACTTTATATGAATTGAACATGACTTCTCACTGAATTTAGCTAAATAAGTTATGGAATAATTAAATGAGTTTGCTAACATTCAAAGATTTCAAATATGTGATTACTGTATTTCCTATTGTTTTCCTAACTCCTTTTTATCCCTATATTATCAGTTAGTTTTGATTGCTTATAGATAGTAGTTGACAATCTAATCAAACTGGTACTTTTAATCTTTACATATTAGTTAGAACTGGTTTATATTTGTAGTTATCTTTTAAAATTTCAAATGCTACACAAATAAAGCTATTAGATCTAACCATACCATTCAGATGCTTCTGGAAAATACAAAATGAATCTCTAATAACTGTTATAAATTAAGATTGTTTAAGACACTTAAACAAACAAACAAAAAAAGCCCAACAAGGACTGATGGAAAATAATTACTTTAGCAGTGAAAAATGTAGGAACCAAATTTGTTCAGAGTGTAGAATAAAGAAAAAACATACAAATTAATTAACTTTTTCTGCTGGCTTGGATCTGTATCAAAGTGCAGTAATTACTGTAATTTGCATTAAAAAAGCTCCAACCATCTTCTTTGATATTAACACCTAAAAGAAAGAATCATTTAATTATGTATGCTTTGCAATAATATCATAGGGGAGAAAACCCAACTACTTGAAAGAACTAAGCCATTAAGTTTGATATAGAAACTCCGCAATAGTTTCTGGCTCCTGTAACTGAAATACTCTCATTATTTAAAACTAACTGGGAAGAGATCTTAGCCTCTACTTTGATTTTTAATTAAGCCAAACATCTCTTTCCAGGAAGCCTATAAGAACTTGGGAGAAGTGGGGGGTTCCAGATACTTCAATGGGGCTAATAAAACTAGAAAATATCCTTTTAAAAAAACAAAACAAAAACAAGGTCAGCAAGGACAAAAACAAAAACAACATCAGCTATCATTAGAGCATCACAGAAACAAAATACTTTCATTATGTCTAACAATATACTGTTATAATTTAAAGATTTCATCACCTGAAAAAATGGTAGACTAGTCTTTTATTATCTTTTAAATGTATTTATACTTAAAAAACCACAAAACCAAAATAAAACAAAAATTCCCAATCAACCAGCTACAGAGATCTGATTCTATTTCATATATATTCATATATTTTGTAATTATCTCTGTCATATTATAAGATCTATGTCCAGTCTAACAAGGAGGCTGGCAAATCTTCAACACAAAATAGTTATAAAAAAATTACTAATCCAGACACGTGCATTTGAATTATTGACATTAAAGCTTAATCAGTGAACAGTCATTCCCTGCATATAACTGGTTATTAAACTAATTTTGGACTGAGTTACACCCACTGTTCCATTAAAAGGCAGTTGAGTCTCCCAAAATGAAAGGCAAAAAGGCCCTACCTAGCTAATTTTTTTGAGTCTAGTTCTTGAGATTTCTAAATGCCTTTAGCTGGGAAGTACATCTGATGTGCTGAATCTAAGACTTTCGTTTCTGGAGCTGGTGAAGTTCTGCTTCAGCTCCGGATCCACCTCCTCCCACGTACCCCCTGTGGCTGCATTTCATTAACCAGGAATGAAAGAGGCTCAGCCACCCATTTCCTAAAGAACAGTGTGACCTGGGTGATTCCTACAGCACAGACTCTGAGTAGTTGGCTGCAAACTTTCAGAGGAGTTTGCACGGCGTAAAATGAATCCGTTCTCATTGTGCACGCTGTTTTATCTGTTTACAGACACATGTTATGTCCAGAGATTCCCAGATGCCTAAAACATTGCTATTCTGAGCATGAACAGACATCCCTTAGTGTTCACAGCTTTGCACCTGTTTCTCCTATAAATCCAGTTAAAATGAACAGAATAGTTATTCATCAATCAGAGTAGCTTGAGGCAATCTGGTGTGTTCTGAACAGCTGTAGAAGATCGGGTTTCCTGTTGAAACAGACCACAAGGGTTTTAGAGGTACAAAATGAGGGCTCAATTATTTTCTTTGCCTGAAATGATGCAGGCTTCCCGCTCTTCTCTGGTAACTCTCTTAGCACTCCAAAATAATGTGCTCTACAAGAGGATATTGCTGGGAGTGGGGATTGGCAGTAAAAATTTCAGGCTGTTCTTACACAAATAGAGACAAACAGAACCAAAACCATCATGTAAATTACCACAGCTCTCCATCCTGATCAGGATGCTTACCCAGGCTGTTCTTGTACCTAAGCCAAGCAGTATTTCAGTATTTATATTAACCAGTAACTGTTCAGGAAAACAAAACAAAAATTGAAGAAGAGTAGCAGAAGTTATTTGGGGTTTTTTGCATGCTATATACCTTCTCTTATATACCTTCTCCCTTATGCTTTCTTTCCCTCTTAAAAACAATTCTGCAATTAAGTATACAAATAAAATATATTTAGCTATCTCTGTGATGACCTAGTAGTTGTAATCCTTATGGATAAAAGATGAAGGTTTATATCAGTTTAAAAAAAATGCAGTGGGAAAACTGCATGTTGAGTAATTGCAGTATCTCCTGAACTGTGATATAAGAAGAAAGTCCATACTTCACTTCTCTGCTCGTTATTTGATAGTGGAAGGCAAAAACTACTTTCTGGGTAGTGATAAATATTGGATTTACAAATTCTGAGTAGAAACAAATGCTTTAGTTTAAGAAAAGACCAGGTCATCTGCAGGTCATCTGCAGATCCTCTCTGAAAAGAATTGTGCGCTCCTATTTTAAGCAAGAACAGAAGATGCTTAAAAAGTGTACTAATTATATTTTTGAAAAATTATTTGAGGTCTTGCCTCACAAAGAACATTATAAGAGTTAAAGGCTTAAAAGTGTCTGCAGATCACCCATTCCTTTGGTGCCCTTCTTAATTACTTTGTTTGAAAAGAGGTAAAATTGAGCTGTTACTTTTTCATGGTATGCAGAAGCCGAGAAAAATCAGAGTTTGAAATGGGAATATTTGAAATACTTTGTGAGCATGACAATTAGTACAATTATTTGGTGATCATATTAATAATGGGAATCAAATGTTTAGATAGAGATTCTTTAAATCCTTAACCATTCATGCTAGTTTGTGAAGGTTTAAATGCACAATTTAGAGTTCCCTATAATTTAAGATAAAAGGTTTAATTTTCTATTCGTACAAAAATACATGTGAAAGTTAAAAGAAAAACCTTCTTGCTCAGATGAATTTTAATGAGTTCTACAAAAACTGCTTTCAGTAGTGTGTTCAGTCTTTCAAGATTTGTCTCTACATACCAAAAGTGAAGATCCACAACTCTATGTAGAGATTTCAGAATGCACAGGAAGCATTTGGTGCACAGAGGATTCAGACATACTGAACTTTTTGGCCCTTATTAGTTTAGACAAGTTGAAATGTGAGTCTGCTGAAGAAAAGTAGACATGGAAAGTTCTTTAGACCTTTAGACCTTTTGGTGTTGAAGAGTGACTCACTCTCCACTCAGTAATCAATGTTTACCCCTTGTTAGCCCACAGACTGTGGACATCTGCATCTTTTGAGTGGCTGTTTTAGCTGGCAATATGTAAAAACACAACATCACAGAAAGGTTAAGGTTGGATGGGAGCACTGATGGGGTTGTCTGGTCCAACCTCCCAGCTAAAGCATGGTCTTCTTAGAGCATGTGGCTCTAGGAAATGCATCCAGATAATTACTACTTCATGTTACCTCTCTGGTGTGTACACGTAAAAAAAATGACAACCTTAGCTCTCATATTAGTGTTAGTACAAGCAAAGAAAGCAGAATTTTTTTGGGAGTGTGGTTTAAGATGTCTAGCCACAGGTACTCAAAAATGACATTACATTTGCTTCCACAGCCTTCTTTATTTACATAAACTAGGTCTTCTCACTTATGTTTCAACTTCATAAGCATAGCTAATTTGGCATGCATCTATAGGTTTCACTTTAATTAGAATTTTCATATACACAGCTTAAAATTTCTATATCAGTATATAAGTGTCTCAGCACCAGCTTTGATTTTTTCTCATTATTATTCTCAAAAGCCAACCTGCTTTCAAGATCCTGTACTATCAGACTCTTTGAAGTAGTGCACCATGTGATACCTTGTTACCCTGCCCAGAGAGTGATGCTGTATTCATCTTTCCAGTGGAGCTTTTCTTTAACTGTTAGTAGAAGACCAAAATAGACAGGGAGTCAGGACAGCACAAGTGAAAAAAATACACAGCTTTGCACAGACATGAGTTGTGAATTTAGGTTGTGGGGGTTGGACTCGACATGTTCTGTTTCAAATGTGTTGCAATTGATATTTCCTGTTCAGGCTTGCCTTTTATTGAGTACGTGAGTACACAGACCCGAAATTCATGATTTGACCTGAACAAAAGGCTGTCTAAGAATGGATGGTTAACACACAAGTTAACTTCTACAGTAAAACTGGACTTATAAGGTGAGAAAAACCCTAAACTCCAGTCCCAAAATAAAACAAAACAAAAAAATTGCCTGTAAGACCACCAGTAATCTGCTAATATCTTCTAGATTAATATTGCTCTCTTTGTAGTTTTTTAGGCTGTTCAATGTCTTATAATCTAAATTTCAGCAGCACAGCAGCTGTTGAAACAGTCACAGATCACACATGAAAATACATAATAAATTTTATTTTATTATACTCTTGTAGATATTTTATTTCAAAAAATCTTTGAATAAATTATTTTCTATAATTTAGGCTTATTTTTCTTAAGATTATAATATTCATCCAGATGTCATTCACTTTTCATCACACTCAGTTCTTTCTTTTCTTTTTAAGTTACTTTGGAAGAACATCTGCTAAGAGCAAAAGTTACAAAAGCATATGATATTTCTCATTGTGCTGATTTAGTTTGAGATTGGAGAGAAAAAAATCAGCGCTAATTTTGACATACAATTAAAGAATGATAAACATTTGGAGCTACAAAATATTGATGTGATAGTGAAGATATCTTTAAAAAAATGAATCTCTAATCTATAGCACCCAAAATCTTGTAACAACTTTTGCAATTACTGTCGTTGACAGATTTTTTTCTTGACTTTTCAACTATCAATTAGAGCCTCTGTTTCCTCCTGGAAAAAGTTCCAGTGATATTTGTATATGAGAGTTTATTTCTAGTGTTTGCAGTTTAGATGGATAGAGAAAATGATTCATAGGCTTAAACTCACCTTTTTGGACCACTGCCACACTTTATGTAGAGAATTTCACTATTTACTTAAACAGCCATTTGAATATGTGCAATTCCTGTAACAACAAACTACTCCATAAATTCATCAAAATGCCATTTTGATATGTACCACATGAAAGGAACAATCCCAAGAAAACTATAAAACAATTTTTTTTTTTGCTTAGCTCAAAATAAACTGTTTATCGTGCTCACTGAACTGCAAGCTAGCATTGCTGTGAAAACTGCCCAAGTCATTCCAATGGTTTTGGATCACAGATGTTACCCTGCCAATACCTCTTATGCCAAATTGGCAGCTGAAGTACAGTCCAAACTGGTGTCTTCAATATATGAAGCTGAAGAACTGTTCTGTGTTAAACTCTGTCATGCACAATGTAAATACTATCTATAACCCTCTGCTAATCAACATGAGCTATAGGCTGGTATATATAAATCTTATGGGAAAAATGCAATCTGTAAAGACAAAGGTTTTTTTAAAGTCTGAAAGAATTTGATCCAAGGCAATCCACTGAAAAAAAAAAAATCACGTCATGTGATTTATTTTGTGTCCATTACAATTGTACATTTTTACAAGAAGAATACTGCAAATTAACATTTTCTGAAATATCCGTATTTCAAACCATGTTACTAAAATATGACTATTCTGTTCAAATAATTAATTTTGCAATCATATGTACTATTTTTTTTCTGAAATTGGATATATCAATATCCTTAAGGACTTACAAATTAATTTTGATAGGAGAAGAACAAAAGTAAGTCTAATTACAAGCAGTAAAAATGATATTATATAGAAGTTCAGAGCTTGGTTTCTTTTAATTGACTTTTAGTTTTTTCTATGACCTGAATGCTATGGAGACTTCTGTCTCTGATTTTAAATTAAAAAGTAATTAAAATACTTATCTAGTATCTGTACATTATTTGGAGTTTTGAGAATATAAAATACAAAAGATAAAACTGAAATTATAGAACTTACAAAGGGCTGCATGCTGCAGCACTGAGGGTAGCCAACAACTGGGTCAGACACAATGTCTTCAAGAACTCTGTTATTAAAGTAGTTGACACTTTCTCACAGAGCTCTGTGCAACTGCATTTGTTGTTGAGAGGCTTGAAACCTCTAATTTCAGATGCTTTGTGTCTAATTAATGCTGCATGTTCTATCGTCAGTTTTATTAACATGCTATTGCTGGATGAATATCACCCCATCACTAATTTAAATTCATGAAAGCTAGCTCAGCCTTGTAATTTCTAAGCCCTTCTAAGAGCACTTTTTTTTTCCTGTAGTTTTTCCAGGCTTATGAGAGAGCAATCTCTTTCAGTTAAGGGTATAGACCTGTACCATAAAGGCATTGCCACTAAATGATTGATGTTCCCCAGCAGAGGCTCTGTTTAAAGTGTCAAAAATAAAGATTAAATTAAAAAAAACAAATCTGTCCCTATGTGACAGGTAACTCCCCCCTTGTTTTTCTCCCACAGTATAAATTAGCTGCACACGAGATGATTTTACCGTATATAAAATTACAACTTTCCTGCTCTTAGAAATCATAGGCTTAGAAATTACACTGAATCACAGGATCACAGAATCAGCTGAGTTGGAATGGACCAACAGGATCATTAAGCCCAACTTTGGGCCCTGCACAGGATGCTCCAAGAATGACATAATATGCCTGAGAATATTGTTTGAACACTTCTTCAGCTCTGTCAGGCTTGGTGCTGTGGCCTCTTCCCTGGGGAGCTTGTGCCAGTGCCCAAACACCAAAGGGTGAAGAACCCTTTCCTGATGTCCAACCCAAACCTCCCCTGGCACAGCTTCAGGCCATTGCTTCCTGTCCTGCCACTGGTCACACAGAGAAGAGGTCAGTGCCTGCCCCTCCTCTTCCCTTCACCCTTCTAGAAAACTCTCAGTGTAAACATGCCTTATGAAACTTAGAGCTAGCTAATACAACACAAATGTTTTGCCCTTTCTTATCACTCTAATCCTAGGTCATTTACTAACAAATAAATCAAAAATAAGAGCTTCTTGTTTTGACAAAGATATCAAAATTATGAAAAGTCCTTCAAAAATAGAGGAAGTTTCAGGAAAAGCATTTTGTATTCCTATCTAGCCTCTACAATTCTGAGAAGAGGACAAAGAGGTAGCCTGAAGACACTGTTTTGAACAACAAGGATACTTTTATTCACTAAATCTTGTTTCTCTGCTAAATGCCTTTGTGCATCTCTAATTGGAATTCACTGAAATGAAAGTTATCTAATGTCTCTGAAACAAGTCTGTGATGAGACACCAGAAGAAATTGAGGGTTTATTTAAATTACCATCATCATTGGTAATTTGAAAAAAAAAGAATTTAATATAGTCTTTTTAATCTTTCATTTCAAAACAATTGCATAAAAGTTTATTTTCTGATTTTATTACTAATGAGAGCCAAACCATTTAAAAACAATTCAGTCTTCAGACTCATGCTACTCTTAAAGTAAACAAGGTCTAAACAAGACTCTCATCATGCTCAAACTATGAGCAGAATACACAGGGAAGTGTAAAAGAAACCTTTGTATTCATCTAAAATTAGCACACTGAATGGAGAATTATACACCTTGTATAGTTTTCTTCTGCAGTTTGGTCCTTCTGAGTGGGTGGAAATTCTTTTACTCCATTATTATTTATATTTTGATGGTGATGTTGAATGCGAAGGGAAGGTTCTAAAGAGTGATTTTCTCTTCCCTCACTTTTGAACTGCAAAGTGTCATGGTTCACATCAGTAAAAGGATGATAGCAACTTGGATACACCCTGAAGGTACAAGATTTTAAAACACTTCTTAAGAATTCTTTCTGTACAAAGTGGAATATATATTCTTATATTGATCTTGCAATAGGGTAGTAAGTATATTAAAGGAGGAATATCACTGAAGATTTTCACTGGAAAGGAAGACAAAGAAAGCTGGATCCTCCTTAATTGCAGTGATGCTTTACACTGTCTTTTCTGCCTTATGGAAATACTACCTTTAGAATGAATTAGTTCTATTTTCCACTCTGATGGTTACTGAATTTTTTGCTTAATAGATAGAATAGTGTTGAGAGATGTTGTTCCTGACATTATTGTACATGCTTTTTCAGACACAGACTCTTGAAAAAAAAAAAAGAAAAAAAAAAAAAGGCAAATGAAGTAAATTTGTTTTTTTGTTCTCTAGTACACCATTAGAGTAGCAGTAAGGAATTATTCTTTTGAATATCCCATGAATTCACACCAAGAAGGAATAATGAGTTTATCTCAATAGGTAAAGAGTTTATAGAAGCACACGGAAGACTGAATTTTCGTCTTTTATATCCCAGCTACCTAAACCATAGTAGCTTTTATTACCTTTTCTTTTTTTTTGCTTTCTCTCTCGCTCCTCTTTCCTTTTTTCATTTTTCTTAATAGTAGCAATCTGCACCTATAACTGCAACTGTGAAAAAGGTGATTTTTTTCCTCTACCACTGCATGGTAAGTTTTAATATAGAGTATTTATTCTCATAAGTTTACAGACAAAAATTTGCATCTTCATTTGGAGCTCTGAAATTAGCAGTTGGGGAAAGCGTAATGCATTTACCCCATAGGGCTCTCAGTCTGCTACATAATTCAAATAATCTTAGGAATGCAAAGTCCTTTTTACAGGAATTTTCCTACTCCAGATCATTACATATAGTAGTATAAAATTTCTCACTTTTCGACAAAATTGAAATATGTTTTTCTTCAAATCCAACTGACTGCTTATTTACATGAAAAGCTGATACTCCCTATTTTATAAGTGGTTCACATCTATTCAAAAGTATTTCAGGGAAAAAAGACATTCCAAAAATGAACTAACAGCCAAATGTGGGATAAAATATGAAAATCTAGATTTCAAATTAACTTCACCTATATGATTTAGATTCATCTTTATAAAAATGAAATAATTCTGTATAGCACAGCCAAAATTGTGAAATGAAATATGCTAAAGCATCATGAGGAAAAGTGTACCAATATTGAAACATTTTCCTGAAATGAAGGTCTTTGGGAATGAAGGCTTTGCTAATGAAACTCCAGTAAACACTACAGAACCTGACAAGGTAGCTGTCTTTCACCCTACCCAGACTGGAATTGCTCCAAGGAGCAGAAATAAGATGGTTACAACATCTACTACCCAAGACCCACAAAAATGTATAGGTTTAATGATATGTAGACAAAGGGATGTGCAAATCCATCACCTGCTGTAAGGTTATTGCTGCTATTTACCAAATATATATATTCAGGCTTAACATTCAATAGCATTTGGTGGAAAATTGTTTATGAAATATGTCATGAACGGAAAACACTTCCCAGCTGTCTCTCCTGGTAAATCTTTTAAAGAAACTCACCTCTTATAAAATATTTCTCGCTAATATTGACTACCAAGAAAATGAAAACAACTGTATATCTTGTCATGCGTTTTGAGAAAATGCCTTTATTCTGACGTTATTAAGGTCATATATTGAATACCCAAATACTGCACCTAAACTGACAAAAAAAAAGGATAGGAAGAGATATCACTATTTATGATATAAAGTGAAGTGTGCCATGGAATCTGCAGCACTTTGACTACCCTGGTCAGTAAATTTGTGGCAGAGATAAAAAAGAATCTCCGTACTCCATACAGAGTGATTAATTTACTTAATTATGACCCTTTTTTATTTTATCTTTCCCTGCTTTATTATAACTAGTTCCCATTGTCTCTACATATTTAAGGTACCTGAGAGCGTGAGAGGGGTACAAAAATAGTTCTTATCGTTGCCCCATAATAATTGTACTATGGACAGAGTCAAAAGAGGTAAATTAATTTTCCATATCCTCTACACATCAGGTGACCATGTGATCTCTAGATATTTTCATGAATTTCCTAGAGGAAAAGCATGACAGTTTTTATAGAAGCTTAGTACAGGCAGGGAGTCTTGGATGCTAAACCAGAAAAGTCATAAGAAAATATCTGTGCAGGAGCCAATTTTTAAACAATGGATAAGACAGCACAGTAAGGATTTTCAGTGGACTCAATCATGACACTGTATTCTTTGTCAATTGGTGCTCATTACCAGAAAATGAAAGTTTTCCTTCCTGGCGAGGAAACTAACATCCCACAGTCTATCAATGCTTAAGAGAGGATCTTCAAAAGCATCCAAAGGAAATTAGGAATCATAAATGTCTATTTTCTTTTAGAAAAATAGCCTTTTTTGAAGTAATGTCCAATTGGAATACCTGTGGTTAAACTTCTGTTTCTTTTATAATGTTGGACTTCATACCTTTGATCCCCTCTGAAGACTTTAAAAAGAGACAAAAAAAAAAAAAGAAGGGGAAATCAGAAATTTATTTTCTGATTATTTTTACCTCCCATTATAAATCTGTTATGTATCTTTCACAGCATTGGGGGGTTTTTAAGGTACTTATAATGAGATATCCCATTGCCAAAAGCAATAGATGAGAGGTTTGTAGCGAGAGATCTAATAATACCTTTTCTTCTCATCTTCTTGCTATGCTGTGTTATAAATTCCAGCAGTTTCAGACTCTTCTGCTCTCCTCCAGCCAGCTTCAGGCAATATATTCGAATCTGATTTCTTTGTTTTTCCCTTGAGAATATTTTGTGGCACAACTGACAGAAAATGTGTTTTAGCCTGCATTCATTGCAATGTTTTACATTGCCCAGATGAAGTTCTATATGAATATTTTCTGTGACAGAAAATTTTTTGAGCTAGAAACTTGTATTTGAAATCAGAGTTCAGAGTTGACGCTATAATTAGGTCAATATTTCATCAGTGTCTAACAGAAATACATATTCATCTGAAATTAATATTCTGAACAAGAATCCACAATTTCTTGTGTGCTAACAATTGACTACCACTTAAGATGAAGAAGTTTTAGATCAGATGCTCAGGTTCTGTGAATGTGTGTTCTCCATCACAATATTTTTCCAGTCTAAACTCTGTGTTTGGAAAGCCACAGCATTCAAATTCAGATTCTGATCTTTTTGTTATTATTATTTCAAACAATATATTATTATACTGCTACTAGGAAATGCATAACCCACAGGATTATAATGAAAGAACAGCATAAGAATTCATCCTCACTATTCCAGTGGTCAAACACAAGAAAACTGTGTCCCTAACTCCTAATTATTCTGTGTGTACTGTCAGTTATGAAAATCTAAGATAACAAAATATCCATTGAGGGAGGTCTGAATTTCCCTTAAAAAAGGTATGATCAGAACACTGAGATGACCGAGAAAGCTCCATCTTGATTCTACCAATCTCAAAATTGTCTTTAATAAGAAGCTGTCATTAAATAATTAGCATTTTTGAGTCAATGACAAAACTGCACAAGAAGAAATCATGAATTTTGCTTTGAAGTACACAGCATAAGCTATATTTGCATAGCACAATCCTAGCATAGTAATAGGAAAATATGAATTTTGTATCATTTTCTTTTCTTCAAAGGAAAGCTTCACTATCCTTTCAAATGCTTGTATTGGGAACAATATTATCATTTTTGTAGTAACTCAACCGTTTTGGTTTTTCTGATATCGGAAGAGGCAAGAAGAGTTTCTGATCAGAAGGTAGAAATCATAATACAGAACTTAGATATAAGGAAAATCTTTTTATCCGTGTGTGCTAGATTACAGTATTCACTAAAAGTCTGAAGTAATAAATTCCTTTTATTATTTTTCATGAATGCTTCCTTAAGATCTTATAATTATGAATTGAAACGATATTCTGCTGAAGGAAAAAAATTCAATCAGGACTACCCACTCAGGCAGTATTAAGGGTATTATACAGATGTCTTTGCTCAAGTACTACTGACTGTACCCTCATTTAAACTTTTAGCTTTTCAGAAGTGAAGGCACCAACTTCCACTTTGTTTCTTTCCGAGACAATTCTTTTTGAACAATTTCTCCCAGGTGAACATGATTAAACTACCGAGACATACAACAAGCAGTATATTTTAAAATATTGCAATTACTACAAAAGTTTCACAATTCTTAAATATTCTTCTAGGACCTAATAAAATCAAAAGTGCATAATTTTATATTATGGCTGCAGTGTTTCTGTTGATAGCTACTAAAGGCCTTAGGCAGCATCTTTTTCACGTTACAGAACTGGTCCCCTCAAGACACACTGACATAAGGGACAAGGAAAGTGATGATACAAGAGGTTTCTGAAAGGTGTAAGAGCATAAAAGCTATATTTACTTTTGGACCTGCAAACCTATACATTTGTTTGAATCTCTGTTAAATCACCTAATATGAATGTTCAGTAATATTAAAGTGAAGTGCAGGAAAAGCAAAAAAAGATAATACTGTGGAGCATATTTAGCTCCATAGAGTCAATATTTTTATATTGCAGGATCTTTGAGATCTTTTCCATATTCTTTAATAATATCCCCATTATGATTTTTTTTCCAGCTAATAAGCATAGTCATTTATAGTCTGGCACGATAATAAAGCTTTAAAAAAATCTAAACAAACATCACAATACTAAAAATATTTTTATAGAAATATAATGTCATCTATCTTTAGAATTTTACCACAAACAAACACAGAAATTTTAATTCCACATAATTTTCTTTGTAAACTTTTTTAAAGAATAAACTTTCAATCTGAATGTTTTAGATCGCACTGAATATTTTTGACAACATCTGATCAAGAAGCAATGTTTTAAAATTATTTTGTCCCATTCATATTGAAAGTCATTGTCACGTAATTTCTTCGGTAAAATTAATGTGATTTCAGTGCAAATCCCTAAAAAATTCAGCATCAATTAAAACATACTTCATAGTGTTTTGTTCTCAAAATTATGGTATGAAAGGATGTACTAAAAAATTTACAGCATGGTACATTGCAACAAAAAAAAGAAAAACCTTAAAAAGTCTTCTCTGGATTAGATCAGTTTGCCTAAATAATTCATTTTTATGGACGTGACCAGAATGATAATTGGAAATTTGGCACTGAAACAAAACAAAAGTAAACCTTCATCTTACATGAACACAATTCACAGTACCAATATTGTGCATTGAACAAAAAGAAGTTACACAAGTGGCACAAAATTCAGCTGTATGAGACCTGGGATACCAAACTAAACCAGAAATAAGAAATAATAAAACGAGATATATGAATGAAGTGCTTTTTCTTGTTTGGGTTTAGGAATGTCAAGTTGGCTTAAGGCATAGATATGCATGGGTGTATAATTGCTGCCTAATTCCTGTATAACTAGGAGATACATCTCTAGAAATCAGCTTTACAGGTACTTTAGTACATTTTCAGCCATTTAAGAATTTTGATATGTAATTTTCAGGTTTTAAAGTGTTCTCTTAGGTATGACACTCAATGGTGTTCTTGTTGATGATTACATGAGAGCTTACCACTTTTTATTCAATCAGATTTGCCTAGGAATTACAGTGACTCATCAAGACAGTTTAGTAAAGCAACCTTTCAAGCTCTCAAAGCATAATAGTGTTCCAGTTTCACACCATTGACAGCTGCTTTATCTAGCTCATATATAATCTGATTCTGCCAATACTTAAAGCTTGAAACAATAGACCTGCTAAATGAATGCAGACAGACATAATTGTTGTGTCTACATGCAAAGAACTTTCCCGTACCTCCAAGATTTCAAAGAACAGTGTCACGGCAAGAGCAGTTTTGCTGAAGATGATGATGCAATTTTGCTTGTAGCAAAGAAAATACTGGTACTTAAATGATCATAAAGAAGAAAAGCAGATAGCTGCTTGTGCCAAGTTTAGCTGGGGTAGAGTTAATTTTCTTCACAGTGGCTGGTAAAAGGCTGTTTTGGACTTGTGCTGAACACAGAGTCGAATACAGAGATAACTCACTGGTGAGGATGTTGGGAGTTCATGGGAGGTTAGGAGGAGACGCAGCTGGGACAGATTACCCTAACTGATCAGAGGGATATTCCCCACCATAAGACATCATGCTTGGTATATAAAGTGGAGGAAGCAGGAGAAATAGGGGAGACATTTGGAGTGATGGCCTTTGTCTTCCCAACTTACCATTATGTGTGATGGGGCCTTGCTCTCCTGAGAATGGCTGAACACCTGCCTGCCCATGGGAAGCAGTGAACTAATTCCTTGTTTTGCTGTGCTTGTGTGCATGGCTTTTGCTTTCCTTATTAAACTGTCTTTATCTCAATCCACAGATTTTTTAACCTTTTTCATTCTGATTCACTCTCCAATCCTGACAGTGAGAGAATGGGAAAGCAGCTGTGTGGTGCTTGGCTACTGACTGAGTTTAAACCACAGCACTTCCCTAGCTTTCCTTTACGTAAAAAGAAGCTTGTCATTCTGATGTACTTCTAAGTATCTCATATATTGCATATTTCAAAATAGACTTCTAATGGAAAAAATAATAATTTCTTCTATTCTACACCTTTGTCCTAAAAAAATGTGCTCTGCATTGAGAAAAACAATAAAAAACTATGGAAAAGGAGTATAAAATACATTAATGTATGCTACATGCTATTCAAGATCATTTGAATATTTCATTTTGATTTGAATATATCATTTATCTGTAGATAACAGTATGCAGTGCTTATATTTCACACATACAGTCACAGTAAATGCTTCCTTCGGTAACAAAGTTTTGTCCTTGCAGTAGCCACAATAATTATCGGTGCTAATACCTAGCTCATTATAAAAAGAGGCAGTTTTCTAAGCAATACCAGGCCAGCTAATCACATCTATTACACCATTAATTTTTCAATGAAGCCCTGACCTACTATACCACAAGTTTTTCCTGTTACATCATTTTAAAGAAACTTAAACACTATTTACTCACTACAGGTGAAATGAACATTTATTCATTATTATTATTATGGACTTCATTCCTTTTACCATGGGGGAGGGATAGGGAATGAGGTCCATGAGTTAAATATTTTCAAAACATAAGGAGGAATTAGTAGTCATTGTCCTTGTGAGGAATTACATTCTTGCATAAAGGAAAAATAATAGACAAACAAGTGAGGATTTAAGTGCTTTTGCTTTACTAAATTTTGAATGTTGTACAGTGATTGTGACTCCCTCTTTACTTCTTTCCTCCAATATTAAGCACCTTGGTCTCCACATTCATTTTGAAGAAAGGTCAAGGTCTTTAATCCTCATCTATGTCTATCATAATAAACCAGTAAAATACCATTCTCCCTTTTTAGCATCATCGATAGGTGAATTTAGATGTAAAGCAGAGTTTCCAATGAAAATTTTCGTAATCCGCCAACAAAAGTAGAAGCTATTAGGACAGATAATGATAAAGATATATATTGTGATAAACAGTTACTTTGCTCTTTCTCCACTTGTAAATATGTGGTTGCAGAAGTGCAGTCACTTGGTTCATGGTGTCTGGTATGAGGAACATAACATTTTTACTGAACTATGCTGCATAAAGCTGTGACACATTGCTAAATGCAAGATTGATGGCCTATCTGCTTTGCCAAAGAGAATATCAGAGAGAAATACCACTGAACAGAAGAATAAGGTTCATTATTTTAGAATCAAAACCGAGTAAAAAAACAATTTTATTCAGGAACACATACTGAATTTTAAGTAGTTTTTACTATTTCATCTCCTCAAAATATTCTTATTCAGGTTGAAATAGAGACAATATATAAGATAACAGAGGCAAATTACACAACATTAGGAGTCTCATAATGTTATCAGAAGTTTGGCAGTTCTTTTTTGCTTCTTCTCACCACTCCATCTTATAAAGAACAGCGTAAAACTTTGACTCTTTAACATCAGAAACAAAGAACACTTCCTTAACCCCAACTTAACCTTAACACAAAACCCAACAAAACACATCATCACCAGAAAAAAAGTCTAACAACAAAAATGAAACCATTTAAAACCTGAAACTATTTAAAAAAAACCCCCAAAAATTGGCTTCCTCATTTCATTTTGCAAATAATTTTTGAATGTCAATATTTTCTGTAGATGTGTCAAGTTTTCTAGAAATTTGACCTGAACAGCCACCATCTTACTTTAAAGGAGGACAAGAAAAATGACACAACTTCATAAGTATGTACTTTCTATCCAAGAAACAATAGTATCTTCTATGTAATCAGGAATTACCTATATTTCAAAAGCTCTATTTAAGGCTGAAGTGAAGGCTGAAGTACAATCTACAATGCAATTTGCCTTTCTTCTTCCCACCTGCCTAAAGCAGGAATAGCAAATTAAAAAAACTCAAAATCACAGTTTGGCAGGAAAGGTCATCATTCTTTCCATACTCCCAGTACTTATATGCTTATAAGATTTTACTTCTATGTTTAGTGACTCATGGTATCTGATGCTTCCAGAGTATTGTTACTTAGAAACCTGGCTGCAAGTCCCTTCAAAACACCTTTTGTCTGCTCAATTATCAATACCCGAACAACTTTTACATTCCACATTCCATGGAGGGAATAATATTTTGTTTCATCTAGAACTATTTGAATTATAAGCATCAAAATTAGGCACATCAGAGAACATTCACTAAATCTAGCACCAGCTTTCATCAAATTGAGTCAAGAACATTTTATAGATAATATATCTGTCTTCACAGATAATTTATTTCAGCCAAATTCCCTCACCCTAATTTCTGTACCGGGATGGCAAAATAGTGCTAAATAAGGTGTAAAACACTATATTGAATTCATATTCCAAGAGTGCTTTCAGAACTGCACCATTCTAGAGACGAAAAATTCACTCTTTTGGATGACTTGAATTAATTGAGTTTGGTAGTCTACTTACAGTTTCAGAGAAAGGTTCAAGTTTCAGGGGTTATTATGCCCTGCATTATCCTCAAAAATAGGGAACAATTCCAGACAATTATGCATGAAGTTGGAACTATGTAAGTGTTATGCAACGAGGTCAAAATAATCAAATATGACAGTTGTCATGCGATGTTGCAATAGGCGACAGAAAGAACCGAAAGGGCAAAAAATCTCAATGCCAGAGAGTCAATGCAGTGGCTCTGAGGTGCTCAGAAGCACAAACTCTAAATGTCTGTACATGACTAAATAAATTAGCTTGTTCTTTTATGGTTTAAACCACTTCTACTCTATCACTTTATAAAGAATGAAAATGTTTATCCCTAAGTTTTTCTGAACTATGTGAATTTAAAACCATCACTGGGTTTATTTATAAATTACAAAACTTCTGGGAAGTCATTAACAGACTCAAGAATGGGCAGTTACACAGAATTGTCAACTCCTAGGATTGTGCATATTCATAATTTCATAGAAAGAAGAAATAAATCCAGCTTTCTACTGTCTTCATGAAACTCCAATTTATGCCCTCAATCACAGGAAATGATCTCCATTTTAACGAGTTTGGTAGTAGAGCTAGAAGTAGATGCAATTCTATGCAATTTACTGTGACACACACATACATGGCTCATTTTATTTTTTTTTCTCAGATTTAACCTCTACCATGATCCATATGCCTGTACCTCCAGAGAAGGTTACTGAAAGGTTATCTGCAGGGATGTAATTTTACTCATTCTGAAAACTTAAACAGATTCAGCCTGTTACCAGCCTAAACATCCCTTCAACGTCAAAGCAACTGTTGCTGGTCTGAGATCCACTATGAGCACTCTGAACATAAACTTTTCCCTAATGTGTTGGGTGTCAAAGGACTGGGAATTAGCAAATTAGATACTCACACTTGCCTCATACCAAGAAAAAGTACTTACCAGAAGCAGCATTTTTAGCCTGGCATACTGATTACTCTTTAATTTGAGGAAAAATGTTTGGCCACAGAGTAATGCCAAGGAGAAACCATTTGAGCCCAAAAGCTACTTCCAAGGATTTTGGCTTAAATACTTTTCGGTCAATTTTCTAGTACAGTCTTGTTTTTCAGAGGAACCAGATATATGAGGGGAAATAAAAAGAAAATAATTTAAAAATATTTTTACAAAAAGAAATCCTGTTATCTGTTTAGCAAGATATACTTACCAATAAGGTACTGGAGCAAGATTGGAAAAATCCAAATATTTAAGAAAATTATCTTTGAAGAGGAAGAGTCAGTGTGCCCACAAAGTGATTAAATATTATCATATAGCAAGTATCAGAGAAAAGTTCTTATCTCCTTGGATTTGAGAATATTTCTCAAAGAAAATTCCTCAGCCCTCAGTCCTTTACATCTCTCCTACTGGAACACAGCTAAAGAATGCTGGCTCAGTTTTTGCTGCTTAGAGTCGCTAGAAAGGTGATGGCAGCCTCTGGAAAAATGAAGCCGTGGATGAAAATAGCTAACAATAATCTCTATTTATTTATTTATTTATTTGATAGATACATGTAAATAGATTTCACAAGATGAAATCCCAGCTTGTTAAAACCATGTATTCCGTAATGTTTGTGGACAATCTCTGAAAAATCTAGCAGTCTTTCATTTTAAATTAAATTATCAAAGCTGAAATTAACAAATTAATGTTGCTTTGATCCATTGTGACTTTTTGTTCGGAACATTATTTCCGAGCAACTCTGGTCATGTTCTGGTACAGACAGTTAGGACTACAGTGTACACTGAGAAGACAAATTTTCAGTCTGCCCTCATCTAGAATGTGCTTGACAGCAATTTAGGAAAAGCAGCAGGACTTTGAACATTATAATGAGAAAGGAAGATCATTTGTTGAATATTTGTGATCTTGAGCACTACCACTGGGCTCTCACCATTGATTTAATTTCTGCACTTTTCAGCAAATTGTCACCACCACTGCTCTTTGAGCCATAATTAAGGTAAAGTTACTGAGAAAATTTTGTAATTTCAGATTTTCAGATTTTCATTTCTGAGGTTTATATTTTGACAAAATCCCTTCCTACCAGCCAGCAGCTGTAAGCTAATAGACTATTACAAACCTAAATATTATATTTACTGAAAATATAGCAAATGGAAAGCTGGCACAAAGCAC
>VZSR01001477.1:2648981-2718923 GCA_013398615.1 Brachypodius melanocephalos
TTTTATCCTTAAATTTTCATGCACAATACATATTCACATAAGTAATAAATTTTGATTCTTGTAGAACCTTTCTTGCTGTGCTTGCAAAATAGCTTTCCTGTTTTACTTAAATTTTTCAGCTAATTCAGCTATTCTCCTAATTCTATTCTAATATTTCATAATATATTCTGTGCAAAATGTTTGTAGTAATTTCTGGATCCCCCTATTATTCATCAGATAACATGGACAGTCACCGTGTTCTGTTCCGGCTACTCTTGTCCACTCTAAGTCTATAAACCTACACTCTGTGTTGTAATAGTGCAAGAAGATGGAAGATTTTTTATTTAAGATTCATTGATACTCCAAAGTGCACCACTTGGTGTATTTGCAGCAATATTGCAGCATTTACATATGCCAGTTGTTGGGAAACAATACTTAGATACGATAAGTGCATTTTTTTTTCTGTATTTACTGATATTATCCCATTCAAATTCAAAATATGCATTGGTCCAAGAGAGTCCATCAGCTGGACATTTGAATGCAAAGGATTGATCATTGAATTCTACAAAAATAGTGCTGTTGTTTTGACTCTTGTGTTCTTTGGCAGATTAATTTGTCTCTTTAAATAGAAACTCACCTGTTTCAGCTCTACCCTTTGAGAGAAAAACAGAGTGAAACAGTAACACTGCAGGGACTACCTAGATGTGAAAGTCTTAGCAAATGTCCTTGGCAATTGTATTCCAACAGGCATCCTGAAGACCGGTTAATGAACATTAGAAGTATTCAAAGGACTTGTCTGTATCTATACGAAAAGTCATTATGCTTGTTTACATTATTTAAAGACATATATTAATCATACATGCTGCTAAAATTTTAAATAAATCATAATTAATCTTTTTCTGTGGTCATTCTGTGATAGATGCCTAATTATCTGTGTTGTTTTATTGTCTTAACATAACTTCCACTTTGATCCCAAAAGGTGGTCCTGTGACCAAACATTCATATGGGCGTGTGAAAACCCTCCTCCCCTATTTCTTCTTAAAAGACTTAGAGACTATTTGACAATATTATTGTAAGTCGTTGAGGAGTTTCAACAACTAGAAAATTAATAATACACAGTGACAAGGAAGTCTGGAATTCTTCATAACTATCCTCTATAAAATGACAAGATCTGAAATTGATTGATCTTTCTGCTAAAAAAATATAAAGTGTATGGAAATGAAACAAGTTCTGGCTGGATTTTCTTAATGATGTCTGAGCAAACAGACCAACTAAAAATTTTGTCTGAGTGAAAGCAAAGGGAATTTGTTGTTAATATCAAGGAAACCAGAATATAACCCTTTATCCTTATGTTCTGGTTTTCTATCAGTATGAGGAGGGTAAAAGCACTCTATTTCCCATTCTGTTTGGCTGTTTGGATTGCTTGTTCTTCAGCATAAAAATAGTTTCTCACTACACACATCAGAAAGCATTGATCTTGAATAAAGCTTCTAGTGTTATCCTTATGGATACAGTTCAGAGTATAAAAACACATAGATAAGTGGAATACATTTTAGTCAACTTCAAAAAGACTGTTCTTTGAATTTATTTACTAGTACACACTCACAGTAACAACAATATATATCTTTGCCTGAAGAAAAAAAATCGAATATAAAGTGTGGTATACTTCTTATGCCTTTGCCCTGTTCCAAAGTCCCTTTGATATTAATAAATATATGATAGCACTTCATATTTAAAGAGATTCCTGAAACAAAAAGGAGACCCTATTTTTTTCATGAACATTCAAGAATATTTATGGATTTAGTTTTATAGAATAACAGATTTGACTTGGGGAAGAAATTTAATTCATTGCAAATCTAAGAGAGTTAAATAATGAGAAATAAGAAAAAACCCACTAACTAAAACACTTTCTCCCACTCCTGTCTTCTTCCCAAGATCAACTTAATTCCCAACTTCTCCACCTTGCCCAGGAGTAGGACAGGGCATGGGGGTTGCTGCCAATTCACGTTACTTTGTCTGTCTTGCTGTTCCACTTCATGCTCTTTTCCAGTTCTAGTATGGGGTCTCCTCCCACAGGAAACAGTTCTTTATACTAAACTGGATCCTTCCCGTGGGCTGGAGCTCTTCACACACTGCACTGGGTCCTTTCCATGGAGCGCAGTCCTTCAGGAATGAGCCTCTCCAGCCTGAGACCTGCAGAGGGTCACAAGTCCTGCCAGCAAACCTGCTCCAGCGTGGGCCCCTTTCTCTTCGCAGCCTTCCAGGAGCCTTCTCCTGCATTGGCTGGCCCTGCAGTCAGAGCTTCCTTCGGGGCAGGTTTGCCCGCTCCAGTGTGGAGTTGTGCCCGGGCTGCAGATGGATCTCAGCTCCCCTGTGGATCCCCGCGGGCCGCAGGGCCCTCAGAGCTGCCTCACCATGGCCTTCACCGCGGGCGGCAGGGGAGCCTCTGCTCCGGCGCCTGGAGCACCTCCTTCTTCTTCCCCTACCTTGCTGTCTGCAGAGCTCTTTCTCTGACATATTCCCAGCCTTCTCTCCAGCTGCTGTTGCCCAACAGTTTTTTCTCCTCAGATCTGTTATCCTGTAGGCGCTACTGCCATTATTGATGGGCTCAGCCTTGGCCTGCAGACTGTCTATCTTGGAGGCTGCTGCAAACGGCTCTATCAGACATGGCAGGAGTTTCTGGCACTTTTTCATCTCTCCAAGCCACCCTTGGAGTCCCCTTGGCTACCTAAAACCTTGTCACAATAGATATTGGACTTAAAAAATTGCATTATTAACATTTTAGAAAGCCAAGATAATATAATTGAAGAAACAACTGATGATTTCTGTATTGTAAATGACATTTTGTTTTTGCTGTTATTTTAGAGTACTTTCTTTCTCCTTCTATAATATAATTCAAAGCATAATATAGATTATGATAGTAATATTTTATGTGTAATGTCAAAGGAACGGCAGACAATTTTAAAGTGGTATTAAGAGGAGAAATTTTTGAGCAGAAATGGCTCATACATATTTTGCTTCATCTGATGTAGACAGACATGCTATTATTATTCTGCTTTTTTTTCTGCCCTTTTTTATTGTACATTTCTGTTACTTATTTTATATTGCTGTTACAGTCTAACTGATGATGTTTATCAAACCGGAAATCCTTTATTCTTTCTCAGTGTCTCGTTTTGGCTTTTATTACCAGATTTTTCCAGAAATTATATGTAATTGCTGTATAGATGCCTTTCAAAGAATGGATTAGATCAAATGATCCATAAAGTCCCTTCCAGTCCAGTGCATTCTAGTTTTAAGTTTAGGAAAAAATCAATCATAGTAACACTATATGATATTCCTGCCTGTGATAGTTGCTCTGTGTCAAGCACTCTGACAGTCTTCAAGTTGAGTGGGAGAGTGGGAGAGTGGACATAGGTGCAATTGGATTTATGTTTAACATGTTGTAAACATGCCTTATTGGCACAGTATGAAATTTCTGTTTACATGATTGCCATATATGCAGAAATATTTGCAAAAATCTAGAAAAGGAAACATATATAAAATACGAGAAATATGATCACTCTAGTAAAGGTTTGTCACTTAAAGCAGCCATTTAACATTTTTCTTACGCAGTAAAAACAAATAGTCACTTCTACACTGTGAATCTCCTGAATGTAAAGTAGGTCTGTGGGGAAAAAAAAATCAAACCCTTTAGAGATACAGACTTCAGGATAATTAATTAAGATACAGACGTTCACACTGAAATCATCAAGTGGATCTAGTGAATCTCATGATAGAAAAATATCAAAGCATATAACTTCAGGACTCAAAATTTACCATAAAATCCATGTCGTCTGGAGCCATGTGAATTTCAATGTCTAGAATAAAAGACTAATGTTGAATTAGTGTAATTTGGAAAAACTATGATATGATTCTCCTTTATTTTTATATACTACATATTGCAACTATACATGTGACAAAAGCAACCATAACTAAGGTCATGGTATGTGTTTAACTCATTAATAACTGCTGTCCTGACTGAATAGTTAAATTAGAAAGGAATAGTCCTTGTGAATGATTAATGCCTTTTCAATTTCTGAGCATTGCAGAGAAAAAACCAAAACAAATGAACCCATAGACAGTCTTCTAATCTCTAGTTAATTAAAATAGACCTAGACACTTAGCGCAATGCAGTTTTTTATAGTAACATTGTTTCCCTTTTCAAATGTCTTCCATACAGGTACAGAACCACAAAATCAAGTGAATTACTCCCCTGAATTACTGCTTACTTGGGTAAGCAGTTTCAAAAGAGGAATACAAATTCTGGTTCATTTTAGCACCTTTGAGATGGAAATTATCACAAGAGTGATGTCTAAATATGGATTTATAAGCATAATTCAAAATATCTACTTTTGAGAATCTGGCCAATGTATAGAATGATGAGATATTCATATGTTGGTTTAAAATATTTGCTAGATATCTATAGAAATACAATAAAGACTGTGCAATGGAGAGAGTCAGGATGAGAACAAAACCGAAAATATTTTTTTGCAGAGAAATAACCTTCCTTTCACACAGATACTTTCCTATTAGCTGCTGACCCTTATCCTTTAAAAATCACCTCCTGTGAGCAATGCGTATAATAAGTCCTATGCTGAAATTACCTCAGAATATGTACAAGCGTGCCAGGAAATAAGTACATTACTGACTCTAGCATTTATATTTAATAAGCAAATAATAAACACAACATTAAATTTCTAAAATTAAAAAGACTAGAAGCCATCCATGAGATTGGCAATTATCTGACTCTCCCTGCAGTGTTGGAAGGATAAAGCAAAATCACACTTTGCTCTGCATCAATCTCCAATTTATACATTCCCTCTAGCTCAGCCTCTTTAACCTCTCAGAACCAGTTCTCCCCATGCTCATTATCTTTAAAAAATAAAATTTGATCTATATACCTAACCCAAATCTAAGTTCATCTCAAATATGCATTTTAGACCATGTACCCAACATCTATAATTCTCTTTAAGAAATGTTTTCTAGTATTGCAAGAAATAGTAGGATCAAGGCCACTCAAAACATAAGTATTGCTGTTTACCTTCTCAGTCTGGTTCTTTCATTCTTATCTGAGTTCATCAATGTTAACAGCATGAATATCTGGAATAAAGATACAAATATCAAGATACTCTACTTTTTTATTTCCTTCCCTTGAGTAATAATTATTTACATACAACTATTACATATCTGCTTCAGCCAAGACAAAACAGTTTGACTAATTAAATAACTAGAATTGGACAGATTCTTAGAACTGGTTTTAGAAGACTTTTCCTGTTTCAGCATTCAACAACTTTTTTTATTTTTTTAAAGGAGGAGCAGGGGTAGTCAAAATTTGTTAATTCATTAAGATCAAATTTTGCTATAAAAATATATCAGTTGTGAAATCTGACTTAGTGACAAAGAGTGACAAAGAGTCTCTGAAAGCAAGCTGGAATTTCTTGTCAAAATAAGAGGGAAGAAAGTGAGATGATACACATGAATTCTATTTTTACCCACACTGTCTCCTTTCTTCTTCATCTCTTGATAAAAGACCACATCCTAAAGCAAATTCCACACGTCCAACAGAGTAGCAGCTTTCTCTGAACATTTGCAACTACTTCCTACTTCTATTTGAAGAGTCCTCACAGTAAGGGAATGTTGAAACATGTAAATCACTCCTTGAAAATGCTATAATCCTAAGAACTGTCTTGCTAGTATCATGTATTTACTATACCAGAGTTAGTAATGATTTTTTTGTTTATAAAGTGTTCATTACAGAAGCCTTTTTAAGAGTATCTGCTAGTCTTTAAAAATAAATAGCATAATCTCAGAGGAATGTGTCTACCTGAGGTTAGATGGAAAACGACTAATTATCATTATTAAAAAGACTAATTATCATCCTGAATCACCATTCTGTCACCTGTTATATAAGAAGAGAAATATGACTCATTAAGAACCTTGTGAGAAAATTCTAAATGTGTTTTGATAGAGTACTTAGAGAGGTAATAGAAGTTATATTGTAAACAAACTTCATTTTGGAGTAATGAATGTTTTCAAGTTTCTTCTCTAAATGTTTGTATAAGGAATGTATGGACTGAGATGGATAGATATTAAATGATGTTAGTAGCATTCCATGTTCATTTCCCCTTTCATAGGAAGATCAGAGGAAATTGAAGCATATGTTAAACACAAAAAGCTTCACAAGAGGCTTGAAAGAAATTTCATGTGTTTGATACAAATTATTTGATAGCTTAAGTGTTCTGCATTAAGTTGCAAACACATATAAACACACTGTGTGTGATTTTATTTTGTGTGGAGAATTATATATATATAATTTGAAATTTGGGTATCTGTGTGTATAAACATACATAACATCCACAGTATAACAGTTATTCACAATTGATTCAAAAGATCTATTTCATCCAAAAGTCTTAAGAGAGGCTGGGACTTTTAAGTAATTTACAGTATTACCTACAATATTTCAGTCAAGCAAATTATAAAGTTCACATTTTTATTTCCAGCAAGAATTTCACTTGTGTCAAAAAATATCTCTTATATCTCTGTGTTAGTTATTCACTACTTCTTAGTTTTAGTATTTTAAATTTTACATCAAAATGCTGAAATTGGATAAATTTACTCCTGGCCACTGTCTGTGGGGCTGGTGTGAGAAAGTGATGTCCTCATCCCTGAGAATAATTAAGCATGGTTGAATAGAACAAGCTTCTGGACTGAGGCTTTGAATGCGAGAAAGTAGTAAGAAGCCTGCGGTGGAAAAGGAACGACAGAGTTTCTCAGGACTGCTGAAAGACTGACTTCTTGGAAACTCCTGTTTCTCATGACAAACACCCCAGGCTTGCCTCCAGTAGCAGCTAGCATGACCCAATAACAAGCAGACCTGTAGAGAAGACTGGTGCTAAGGACATGGTGACTGCATGGTATATACTTCATCAGGATTTACTTCAGTTTAAATTTAGTCTGGTTCATGGACTGAAAGTACCTTAGCAATAGAAGTACGTGTCCCTGAAATGCATTTTCCAATTTAATATAATTAAAGAAAAACAACCACAACTAACTAGTTTTATGCAAGACTACTCTGCTAATAAACAAAAGCACAAGAAATAGTGGCACTAGGGAGAGCTGCTCTAAAAAATGTAGTCCTGATCCAAACTAAAATGATAATGTAGGAAAAAATCTTTGGAGGTAAATGAAAAGCAATTTTTTCTTAGAAGTGAAAATGTGCTGTTGAAAGCTGACATGACATAGAAAATTGCTGGAGAGATGGATCCATTCTACAATAATAAAATGGCAGAACATAGACAAATTTTCAGACTTCTCAATTTTTTTTCTTCTACAGAAGATCCCATTATTTTCTGTAGGCAGTGTCACTTGGTTGTGAGTTGTAAATTGAGCCACCTTAACAGGAACTTGAGATAAGAAGAAGGTAGTACTATTCTCCAAGTGTTATCTCAGACCTAGGGGGAGGTTAACAAGCTGGGGGAGAAAAATCTATCACTGATAATGGACATAAAGAATGCTGAATTTATGAATCACAAGGAAAGCCAACTCGGCAACTGTGCTGAAAACAGTTTGAACTGGGTAAAAGGTAATTCCAGCTCACAGCCCACTGATCCAAGAAACTTGCCAACTCTAAAGAGAAAGACTGGACATGGGACTGCTTAGCATTAGAAGTGTGGGAATCATTTGACCAGTAGCATAAGAGAACTTTGTAGCCAGTGAGCATAAATTCTTTTATTTGGTAGAATGTATAACTAGTGAAAACTTCTGAACAACATCAGGACCCCTACCACCTACAAGAACAGGGTGAAGAAGGACCAACAGGAGGCCACAGAATCCATGGGTGGTGACCATCTTCTCCTTGATATCTCTCTCCCTCTCTCCTTTCCCACCACTTCTCTATTTCTTTCTATTTCTCTGTTAAATAATATCTGGATTATTGATTTCAGCATATGATCTCGTTTGCATGGCAGAGGCATCTCTCACTAATCAGATCTTACTTATCACAAGGTTCCCAAAGGTATAAGCACAAGATGTTAACAGAGTTCTTCAAAATAAAAACACAAAAAAATATAGATGCCACAAGACCATAATCATCATCACAAAAGAGTAATTACTTGCCATTAAAATATTGTAACTTTTTGACTAGGGTGAAACTGGTCTTAGGGATCAGACAGAGAAAACACATCAGATATCCAGGAAATACAAAATGCCATGTGTGTAGTAAACTTGAATGTAAAATGAAAACATGAATTAATGAAGAGCAAGAAGATTGTGTTTAAAAAAAGAAAAATAACAAACCCAAATAAGTACACAAATGGGGAAAAAAATCTCCTTCCACAAGCATCATAATCCTCCTAACCGATGCCTCTGACTGCATAAAAAGAATTTAAAGAATAAATATTTGAAATTACAATGTGGCCTCCACATTTTTGTTCTACTTCAGGTTCATCTGTAGCAGAAGATAACTAGTTCAGTCTCAGATTAGGCTGTACCTTAAAATAATAACCTATACTTGATTCCAGGTTAAGAAAAAAAGATATAAAGATATCATTTACACCATTTTTTTTTAAATTTAGATTTAGTACAAAAGTGTTACACCAAATTCGACAGTGAAACTTAGGTTACTGATAGCCAGATAATCCTAGTGCTGTGTTTATCATTTGATAACTGCAGCAATGTATAATAGGGTTTTTTTTCTGCTCCTCAATTGCTTCAACTTATCCTATGACTAAAAATTAAAAATCAAGCCATTTCTAGCATTGTTTGCATCCTGTTTAAAGTACAGCTGACAATATACTGATAGGATTGCTCTTTCAGGAGAAAAAGAGAGAATGTCCTGAGTAAAACCTTCATTTTTTTCTGAGGTGTCAATCTGAAAGAGCAGACAGTGTTTTTCTTAGATGGTTAGGATCTACACTACTGAAAAGCTGTGCCAAGATAGATAAGACTGACCACTGTAGTGGTCTGTTCCTATAGTGTGCCTCCTCCTTTTTTCAAGATTTTAGGACATCTGTTTCACTGAATATAGTAGAATATTTCATAAAGGTCAGATGAAAGACAATCATGACTGTTTTTCTTGTTTTGCCTTGGTTTGTTTGCTTACCAGGTTTTACTGTATGTCTCTAAAAAGGAATGGTTGGGCAGCTGCTTATTTGTCTTTCCTGGCTGCTGTAACTCAATCAGATAGAAACTTCTGGAAAAATGTAATTTCGTTTTTCTGCAAATGTCTGAACTTTCAGGGTGTGTCTTCTGATGGGCATATAGAAAATGAGCCAAGCAGAGGCTGTGAAACCATTGAAAAGAGAAGGACAGGGGTGACCAGCCAAGCGTGTAAGGTAATAAGCAGAACAGAGATGAAGAGTTCATCAGCTGATGGCACTTAGCTGTTGTCTTGTGTTGTTGTAAAAGACAAAAAGAATGGAGCAAATACCCCCTCTGAAAAGACAGAGTAGAAAAAGTAGAGACTGTGTACATATCTCCCTACTTTCACTCACTTAGCCAGCAGGTCTGAGATTTTACAATTAAAAAATATCTATTTGTCTCAGTATTCTACGAAACCTAGCTTTATAATTTTCATGTTCTCTCGGTATTTTGCATATGCTCTCTTAAGAGAAAACATTCTCAAAATCTTAGCCTGTTTCTGATGTGTTTTACCAACACTGATAAAAAAAAAGATGTTCAAGGAGGAAATAATGGGGAAAAATTGAATGAAATTTGTAAATTAGAAAAAAATGTGATCAAAAAGGGAGACAGAACATATGGCAAGAGCAATTCTAAAGTATTCCAGATTGCCTTGTTCACATCTTCTCGAGAAACTGAGAAACCTAAATTGCTCTGAAAGGCCACATTATGTCCCCACACTCCCCAGCATGCATATTAACCACGCAGTTTTAGAAAACCGCTATGCCACATCATGCCATCATGTTCATCCTGCATTGATAGACCAAGTACCTGGGGAGATGAATGAACATGATAAACCTTACCTTCATCTGATGTTTCAGGGGGTCAGTGGATTAAGATCATGGTTGAAAACTGGGAAAATGGCTTTGGTTTTTTTTTTTTTTTTTTTTTTTTTTTTTTTGTTTTGTTTTGTTTTGTTTTGTTTTTGTTTTTTTTTTTTTTTGTTCAGCCAACCTGAAAAATGAGAAAGAAGTATTTTTATTATTTTTCAGTGCTCAGGTTTTGCTATATAAAATAGAAGCATAAAAAGAAGTCTTTTTCACTGCACTAACAGTTAAATGCTCAGATAGCAAGTTAGATAATACCGTAAAACTTTCTATAGGCAAACACCATCACAAGCTACTCTCATATACAAGCAATATTATATGATCTCAGTCCTATGATCATAAAATAATTCATAGCCTAAACAATAAAGCTTCTTTGTAAGTTTTCAGCAGACACACAACTCTAATTGTCTTTTCTTTTCTCAGTCAACTCCTTTTTACTTTTTCCCTCATCCCTCAAAATAAATGCAAATAATTAAAGAAGCCCTAAGACCTTATACCTTGGTTGACCTTTGTTGCATTTGTTTTATGTCTTCTCATTATTTATAGCACTAGGCTGCAAGTACTTGAAGCAACAATGTCATTATCTGAAAGCTAGTCACAAAAACACTGATAATACTTCTTATTTTGAGTTCCAAGACATAGGCTCTTACTTATTATTGTCTGCTGTTTGCAATTGCCTCGAGATAATGGTTATATTTCATAGGGTCCCCTTCACAACCTTTCTCTTCCTGTTTATAATAAAGCATAACTGAAGATGGTTTTGGAATATTAAAAACTTCAAAGGTAACTAAGCTGTATTGACTGAGCTTTAAGAAGAATGGAAGAATTCAGAATCATCACTCTCTTTTTATTGTTTTAATCTTTTCTGCCCTATTGACACAATAAAGAGGGCTTCATAACAACTGCTATCTGAACTGCTGTGGTGCTCCAAGCTACGCATTAATCTTCAAAGCTGAAGCATTTTGAGTTGTATTTCCAAGAATGATAGTGTGGTATTAGTAAATCAATGGTTCCAGTTACGTAAACAGCCTTATATAATACTTTTTATTTTTGTCTATGACAAAGGAACATGGAAAGTTTTTTTATTTGTAATTTTTATCCTATGCTTCAAGCTTCACCATCATCTGCAAATTGAGATTAAAAAAAGATAAGAAGCATCAGATATTTACAGCCTTTTTGAAGTTCTAAAACTGAAATAGCTATAGTTTTATAAATAAAAATTCATGTCATGGTTCAGTACATTTTAATAACTGTTATTTATAATAAGTGTAGTATAGTATTAGACTATTAATAATTTAGATTCATGCTTTCCTGACAGGAACAGAATTGAAACTAACAACAAAACAGAAAAACCCACTGCAGGCTGACAGAATAATTTATTGTAATTTTTTTAAGCAATAAATATTTTCAATAATTACTCAGATTTCATTAGTAATTAAATATATGATGATTAAATATGCAGAATAAAACAAAAAATGAAAGATCTCATCAGCAGAGAAAAAAAGGGTAAAAAAAGGAACTAATCATCAGAATCTAAGAAAGAAAAAAGGATTCTATATGAATGTCATTCAAGAAATTATAGCAAAAAAAGAAAAGATGACAGAAAACTAAAGAATCACAGAAATGATGACAGAAAAAATGTAGGAATAAAAATTTTGTAGTAGCTCAATTTATAGAGCACATATTCCTGTGAATTGCTGTCTCTAAAAGCAGGGTCAGAAACTTTGGATTAACAGTGGAACTTGTTTGTTTTTTGGACTTGGAACTTGTTTGTTTTTCAGGATTTCCAGAGAATCACAGATTTCTTATAACCTGGTGACAGCTATCAAACTTATATTAGCTTTTGCTTAGCTCTGTGCAATTATATGTTTGAACATTTATTGTTAGAATACTATTTATGCATTTTTATATCTATTTTATAATAACTACAGATAATTGTTTGGTGGAGAGTGACTTATCTATGATATTAGATAAAGAAAGTGATATCTAAAATTAAATGGTATTAATAGTGTTTGAAAGTACAAACATGGCATCATGCCAGAGACCCTAAGGGCTCTAAAAAGAAGTTAGCAGTAATTACAGAAAAACAGCCTTGTGAAATGGGTTAAACTTGGTTTAGGGATAACAACAAAAACAAAGAATTATCTCATCCATGTGAAATACCGTGTATCCAAAACAAAAAAATCATCTTCATTAATAAGTAAGAAAGGAATGATAAATTAGACCATGTCAGCACACTTATAAGATTAACTCCAATTAAGGCCAAGGTGAGGGGAAGGAATCTCTTCCATGGATGTAACGCTTCTTTTAACAATGATTTCATAACACTGACAACTGACTGCGACTATACTTTGGAATGAAGGCCAGCACAATGCTAGAGAAAGGGGTAGAAGGTCAGTATATAGCAGTTTTACCCAATTTGTTTGCTTGTTTGTTTGTATATGATGAGCTGCAACTGGATAACTGACCTTTAAATGCTCAGTTAAGTCCACTGTAATTGTACTGTTAACATCTTCTTGGCATTTTTGTTTGTTCGGGTTTTTAAAAAAATTTTTGATTGTCTAACAATAAATGCTATCTGTCTCTGCACATCAGCTGTGTTTCTTTATTACAAGAATTACAAAAATTTTCCTGGGTACAATGCAAGAGGAAGTGAGGACTTCTGTCTCACCAGTGGGAATGCACAAGATAGATTTGATATATTAGGTATTTCTCTCCTTGAGTCATCAGGCTGAAAAAGACTTCCAAGAATTTTAGGCACAAGTGATGTTTTCTCTATTCTGCATGAACACAAAGTGAAAACAAATTGTTCCTGTTGAGACAAAAAGCATCCTGGTAATCTCTTCCATTCCCACTAGAATTTCTATGTATAGGTGATATAAAAAAGAAGGCACCAGGTTTAATTCTTTCTGATTTGAACTGACCCACAATGATGCCCAGTACACCCACATGCCTTATTAAAAAAATCTCACATTCAACAACTCTTCTTGTGGATATGTGAAGAAATGACCATTCTGCCACAATTCCCTCATTAAGGCATCCTGAACTTAAAATAAAAAGCCACGCAAAAACAACAAAACCAACTACAGCAAAACCTCTCCAAAACAAAGAGCACACACACAAATTAATTTGGCATCATAGCACACAGGTCAAATTCTATGCATGTAGACATGCATGCTATTTTGTAGACAAAAAACACAGTCCAGGGTAAGAGATGAGGCTTCAGAGCAGTGACAGTGACTAAAATCTTAACTATCCACTATGTTAAAATGGATGAAGTTGTTTGAAATATTAATGAGATAAATTTTAAACACAACCCTTAGAGTGGAATCTGGAAACCTGGTTTCATGCATGATTCCTCTAAAGGTGATTCTGTTTCACCAGTGAAGAGTAACAGACTTCAGCCAAGGTTTGATGGATGAAAATCAGAACTTGCTGCTTGTTTTGGACACTCTCTACTTGCTGTTTTGAGCCCTTTAGGCAAGAAAAATGAAAAAGCATGAATTTGAAGAGGTTGATGTAGTCTACTTAATAAGAGCAAGACTGTGATGTTTCCAAACAGTATTGGTTCATAAACAGTGACTTGGTGCCTTCAGGAAATCATAGCTATAGAAAAAAATTGAGAATTTATGTTTAACTTATAGGGCTGTATGACACCCGCAAGTCATTTTGGAATCCTCAGTGTGCCTGCCATTCCAAACAATTTATAAGAAGGGACTAATTTAGATTTCAAAAAGGAAAAAAATATAGGAAATCTATACGAAAGGATTCTATAGCCACAGAAATAAAGATAAAAAAGAGGCATAAATAAGTTTTTCACTGATGAGAGGGCTACATACTATTAATTGTATTCTTTGTCTCACATTTTATCAGAAGCATAGTGGAATATAAGTGGAACTGTGTGAAAGTTAATGAGAACAAATATATGCAAATAGATCGAAGAATTTAGTAAACCTAAAATGGAAGGTTGTGATGCTTTAAGTTTTATCTGTCGTGTTTTTCAGATTCTGTGCTGCCTAGGTGTGTAGCTCTGAGCCTCATATTAAGTGCCAGTAAGCTCTCTTCACAGAGCAGGTAGACAAAATAAATCCTTTTCCTGCTGAGGACCAAGGACAACTTTCAGGCCCAAAAGCACAAACAACAGTGGACTGAAGAGAGAGACAAGGATGAGACCTCACAGCCTGAAGCTGTAATTGGACAATTAAACCCCAATATGCAAATGGACCAAAACTTATAAAAGTGGAAGACCTCATGAGTGGTCATCCATTTTATGACCACTCTAAGTCCACCTTGGGTGTAGCCTTGGTCAGGCTCTTGTCCTGCCCAAGGTGTATCCTAAAGGCCTGTCAATAAATACCTACTTTATCCTCTAGCTCTGTCCAGTCTCTGTTTCAGATCAGCCTTGCATCAATTGATACAAGAATAAAGAAGCTAGAAGCAGAACCTATGATAAAGGCTTAAAATGTTTAACCAACCAAAATTAAGACTGACTGAAAATATACTTGTCCTTAACAAATACTCAAGAACTTGAATAGTAGAGAAGCACGATAACTGTTCAAGTCCAAGGACAAAGTTGTCACAACAAATGGATTTAAGCTGACAGTAAATAATGTTGACGAGAAGTGAGAAGATGATTTATAATTCTAAAAGAGAAGAGCAACCTTGCACTCAGAGGAAAAACCACAGCAAAAGTGAATTTAGCTACCCTGTGAAACAGACTTAAGTTTACATGACATAATTGTGTATAGGCACTAAGCTCTATTTTAGATGCTTCCTTTCAAATATCTGTATTGTATTCCTAAAAAAAGACATTTGAATATATATGCTGTTTTCAAATGTGTCATAAAATATCTACATTACTTTTATTTTTTTCTGTCAATCACTCCTTTACCCTACTTTAAACCACATTTAGCTGATTCTGTGTTTTTCAAGGTTTACTGCTCAGCTTAAAAAAAGGTTTTACTGTAATTGAGATGATGTGTTTGTCATCTTAAATGACTAACAAAAGTTCTCATTAGGTATGTGTAAATGAAGCAAATGTACATACTGTATTGGCCTGATTATCTGTAAATTTATATTTGTACCAAAATTCATAAAAAATAAAAATTTGCCAAAAGATGTGTTTAGGGAAAATGTCAGCAGAAATTCACCTCAATATTTATACTGGAATTTTAAAACACTTTGCACTCAAAAGGCATCACTTTTATTTCTCTACAAAGTCGAGACACCAATTTTCTTGTAAGTAGCGTTTGGATATACACACCAATAGCTTTCCTTCATTGAGGTGTGTTATCTATGTGACCATCACAATGTCAGTATGCACTGGTTAGTACTATTGGAAAACATCTGTATCAGTATTGTCCTTCCTGGTCCTCTCCTCCTTGAAGGTTAGCCATAAAGACAGGGCATAGCTTGTCCCTTCTTTTCAGTTCCTCTTAAAACATACAGCAAATTAGGTAAGACTGGGAGAAAGAGAGAGATGGAAGAGAGTATTGTAAGTATCTTTGAAGTAATTCTCTATATGTTCACTCACACTGTGGGCGACTGAGGAGCCACTAATAATTACCTGGAGGAGGACCCTTGGAGTTCTTAATTAAACAAAGACTGAAGGATAACTCCCAAAGGCAGCATGATCATGGAACGCTTCAGCAAGTGCATAATGCTTAGTGTAAGTATGAACAGGGCTCCAGGTGCCCTCTGCAAATGCCAAGTGTGCAATGTTGCCCGGAGAAGCCACTGTCACTGCTTAGAATGGCTGAATGAGCACATGCAAGAAGGGAGGTTCTCTGCCAGCAGTTTGATAGCATTCATTTGCATGTTATGATAACCAGGATGGCAACTTTTGTGAGGACACTGACAGCCCCTGAGGTGTTTCAGCCTTTACACAAGGACATTGAGAAACTTGCTGAAGGAAGTTTTCCGATGTAAAAGGACAATGAGAATTTATACTTCAGTGTGTAGAGGGTTGCATTCAGTGAGAAATCATGAGACTCAGGAGAGGCATGGCAGTCAGAAAACTCCTCTGGCAAAGCCTTGAAAGCCTGTTAAGGGTTGCTTTTTCCTTCTGGACATGACACAAGGATTTAGCCATAAGACCCTGTATCTGATCTAAGCTTTCCTGTAGAAATCCTATCTACTGAAAATTCTTTTAATAGATAAATGAGAAGATATAATATTTAAGGTTAGCAGACCCTGCACTTTTGAATTGAGAGAGCCATTGATATCATACTGGAAAACAGATCTTTAACTTCAGAAATTTCTCCTGAGGAGTGAGAATGCTGATTAATCTTTTACCTGAGGACATAAAGCCACAATGACTGCTAAATTGGCTGTGACAGAAGAAAATTACAGGCTGCACATCTTTAGTTTTGAACTGGGAAATTCACTGAGGCTGGGAAACATGACTTATGACAGCACACGTATACAAATGCAACTATTTAATGTGGCAAGTAGATGTACCAAAATTTCTTATACTGTCTATAAATGTTCTTCTCTAAATCCTCTAAGTCAAATTCACCTAGTATTTTACTCTGAAACAAACTAAATTTTTCTCATGAGAAAGAGGCCTTGAGAAGGACAAAGCCAGGGTGACAGAGAGGAGGTATTTCAAATACAACAAAATAAAAGATGGCAGAACCCTTGCCTATGACAGCCATAACTCAGTCACCAGAAATTTTAAATTGGGATGTTTAATGTAAATTTGACACTTAGTCCCTTGAAAGAGGCTGGGATGAGAAATCTGATAGCGACTCTAAGGGAGGCAACAATTATGTACTTCACCCTACCTTCAAAATATTGTCATAATTCCATCAGCCTTGCCTCCCAGACGATTCATGTGAAGACAGGCCTGTAGGCTGACCAGGGCCTACCTGGAAAAGAATTAGTGAGTAAAATAAATAATGTCTGTGTGGGCATGGACTTGAATCAAGACTGAAGCAAATTTAAAGATTTCAAGACACTCATTAAACGTAGCTCATGCCACCACATAACTAAACACGACTCTTACTGTTGGAACTACAATTCCTCAGAGATGTCTGTGGCCACAACCATGTGCTTTTTCAGAACAGTTCTCACCATTATTGACCTAGCTGTGATATCCAAAGCAGCAGCATCCTACATACAATTTTCTCAACCAGGGTATTTATATTATATATATAATTATTTATATTTTGCAGTTGTTCTGCATGGGAAAAAATTCACACATTAAGTTCGATAACATTTTTAGCTAGCAGTCTTCCAGATTACAACACATAATCCTAAATTCTGAATTATCATCTGTGAGTGGAAACAAGGTCAAGGCCTAACAGCTAACTTATTTCAGTTTTGGATGATGTGCTTCACATTTTTAATAATTATAATCAGAAGAAGATATCATGCCATCTTTCTCTCACTGCACAGTAGAACAGGAAACACAATAGTAAATTAATTATTTTCTTTCTGCAGAGTGGAATGGTTTCAATGTCTGCACTTTGGGTGAGTCTACATTTCAGATTGACAACATGCTTTCAGTAAAAAAATCTGAATTTTTATGACAATCTCAAGCATCAGATAATAAGAGATGCACTGTAGCAACACTGATCATAAACCAGGTTGAACAGAAAATACCTCTTTAGAAAACAGTAAAAAAAGCAGTATGAATAACACATATATTTTTAAAAATCATGGATATCCTTTGTCAAGGCTGAAGGCATTTTTTTACTGCTAGTGAATGTATATCATTGAAAGTAAGGAAACGTGGATATATTGACTCAAAATGGCAACTAACGAAAGTAGAACTACTCTTTTAATAGTTGCTGTGGTGCAGTTCATTATGAAGGCAGTAACAGCTGTTTCTGAATGACTGTTCATTAAAAATATATGTACAAATTTCCATTTTCACTCAGTGTGTGCAATTAAGTGGAGAACTGATACCTCCTCCAACAGCTAATACATACTTTTATCTTCCCCATAAGCTTGCCCATCTCCAACCATTCACAACTGCAAGATGAAACTTGTAAGTTTTACCAAATATTAACTCTACCACTGGGAAATAGATACAGCATGCTGGACTTGGGACAGAAATAAAACAATAACCTGCAATCACCACAAAATATCCAACACTTTTTGGTTGCACTGCTGGCATTGAGCAGAACTAGACCAAATATATAGAGTTGACTACTAACAATGGCTATTGATTTTAACTGATTAAAATACTTTCACATTACTTCTAATTTGTATACTATTTGCATTGTCCACAAACTCGTCTTGTAAATTTGTCAGAGAATTCAGAAAGTTACTAGCAATCCAAATAACAAGCAAATGTGAAACATTTCAACTTCAGATTTTCATGCATCAATAGACATAAAATCATTTCTGTCTCTCCACAACATAATGGGACAGCATGAGCAGCCCAAAGTGTCAACTGAGAGTTCTTTTACTAAATAGCTAAAGCCACTTTATCTGTCCAGGAAATTGCAGAGGCTATTTTGTAAGGTAAGACATGCCCCACAGGTTTAAAAGGACAAAATGCAGGAACTTGTTTTACAGAAGTATTTATTTCTGTGTTAATTTGATGTTTTTATGTTAGGGAAGCTATGATGAAGACTGAGAGCTCTATGACAAATAAAAAGGATTACGGAAAAAATTTATATAGAATTTCAGAGTTGAGTCAGAATTCACTTGTTTGAGTCAACATGCCAAATAAATTGAATGTAACACAAAATACTGCATTTGCTAAAATAAATACTCATTAAAATGCATATAACTATAGATAGCTACAGTGCTTAGAGAAATAAATAGAGCTCAAACTGAAATAAATGTAGCACATTGAAAAAAAAGAATGCGACTTTTACAGAACATGATAAAATGAACACTGCATCATTTAAAACTGATTGACAGGTAATGAACTATAAAATCTGTATTGAAATGGAAATGACAGAGAAAGAATAGCACAAGGCATCAATGCAATAGTCACAAAGCTGAAAGATGGGAAAATTTCTGAGACAACAGTTCACTGAAATTAAGCAAATTAAAAAATGATGAAAAATTTTTGTGTTCTGATTGAATTAACCAGTTGCTGAGAGGTAGAACAGCACTGTAATTAACATGACTCTTAAATGGTTTCTCCTGCTTCTAGCAAACTTCCTCTACAGATAAAAATGTGACACCAATAAGACACAGAACATATTCCTTCAAACACATATCCAGCCTTTCCTTGATTGTAGCAACATATCTTAACCATGTTAGCAGTTTACTATCCAAATATCCATACGGCAAGTGCTAAATGAAGCAATCAGTTTATTCTGGACTTTCAATCCAGGACTAATTTGCTTTGCATCTCTTTTGAATTTGTTTCAAACTAAATCTCCCAATCTATTTGACAGACACAATTTCAATAGTTATATTCACTTGTAACGTTTTCTGAGAATCTGGAATGGTTTTTGGTTTCTTTTTCCCTGAGGGTTAATGTGGTTCCTTTCCTGCACAGAACACCACCTTTCAATATTTATAGTTTGCATTCAATGTATTGCAATCCAAAACCCTCAGCTTCTAGCTAATCTGCATTTTGAAAATGTTTTCCAATAAACACTGTGATAAGAACTCATTAAAATCATGATAAATTTTGTTACTTAAAAGTGATCATACTCGGCTAAAAGTCTGAAGATTACTGTTTCAAACCATTCATTTTATTACAACTCTGCATTAAATCAAACAGGGAGCCACTTTTTTGTTTGTTTGTTGGAGTTTTTTTCCATCTAAGCAGGAAAAATATCAACTTGAGAAAAGACCTACCTTCAGGAAAATCAACCAAATAGATCAATTATTTAGACATGTTCTCAAAACATGAAATCTGCACACAAGATGATTTTTATATGAACCACTCTACATCCTAATATACTGCCTCTAGAAACAGTCAATAAGAAAATAGGAATTTTCCTGAAATCTTAGCAACAATTGAAAGAATATGAAATATGATATTCTAGCTATTATATTAGAGGTTTTGATTTCAAGATTTTAGTAACTTTAGTAACTTTAGACACTATTACCAGAAAGTTCTATTGGGTTGGATGTTCATAATCTTTATACTAATTGGTCATTAAATTTTGCCTTGCATTGTGTTTGTTTAAAAGGGTTTTCAAAACATAATTTGTTCTTGCTTCGAAGTCATCAATAGATATCCACTGTATTTTTAGGGATGTACTGTACAATTCTCAAGATTTCTCTCTGTTCACAAACATGCTCAAAAATTAACTCTTATATTTATCAGAAAATAATAGAGAAATGTAGGTGCTCTGTATCTTCTTAGCATAGTCCAAAAGTCTCACCCAAATAGGCTCACTGACAATTTCAATTTATCAATCAACAAGATAGCTTTTTCAAGTATAACCCTGGTGAATCTTTGCTTCTTATATCTTGCTGTTTTCTGTTAAGTGTTTTGATGTTCTGTTCTTCAACTTCATGAAGAAGCAAATTTTAAATACCAAAACCCATGATATTCCTTCAAGAGGCACTCCAGATTACATCTGAAGGTAACAGATTTCCAGTTTTCCTGGCCCTTTTCCCCCTGCATGGTATGTGGGTTACATGAAACCGAGTTAACTACCCTCATTTTTAAACTCCTTTATTTTTGAAATCCTGAAATTGTGAAATCATCTGGCAACAATTCATCTCTGAATCAGACATCATGGTATTTTCTTTATTTCCTGTGTGATTTAATTTTATATTTATTTGTCATGAAGCACTCAGTATTGTTGCATTTTATGTCATTCTCAGAGCACTTCTCCATTTTCATTCATCCTGCACACATTTAATGTTTTTAATGTTAAGCTTATAATTTTTCCACGAGTTTAAAGTTTAAACCAATCCCTACTATGTTTAAATTATTTCAGAAAAGTTGCTATTTTCAATAATACATACTTCAAGTGAGGAAAAAAATACATTTCTTTGTAATGTCTGCTTCAGTGTTAGTCATACTAATTTTTCTTTGAAGAATTTTACCGTAATTCAATTCAGATTATAAAGAGGGGAGTACATTTTCTTGAAGAATTGGACATGACTCCAAGAATGCTGAGAAAGAGTAAAATCCATCTTTCTGTCACTATGCAAAGGGTTATTTTTAACTACCTATTTTTTTTCTAGTCATTAATAGCCTGAAAACACATGTATCAAATAAACCACTGAATAAGGAGGAATGAAATGGAACAGATCTATTTAAAAAGGTATAGTGAAATGTGTTCATCGCTCTAGTGCACTGAGAAGAATTTAGTTTGAATTGGTTTTACTACACTGCTGTATTGGAATACTAAAGACAAGACTGTAGGCAATTTTAAAAAGAACTGAATAATGCACTGGGAAAAATTGCAGATCTGTGTTGACAGATCTCCATCTTCAAAACACTCCTCAGAATAATAAATAACAGGATCTTCAGCATCTAAAATATCTAGACATTCCATCAATTACTGAAGAAATAAAATGGTTTCTATCACCATGTGAAATATAAATCCCTGAAGGTTTTGTGTAATAAAAACTTCACAGTTAGATACAGGACTAAGAATACTGTCAAGAAATGTCAAAATTTGGAATAGCTAAAATAGTTCCTTCAGTGATACAATATATTAGGGCAGTCTGTGCAATGTATTTTCCAGGAGTAGTTAACTTTGTCAAGGACAAAATTAGGAATGTGCCTGGTTAGAATAGGAAATTTATAACACAATATTCAAGGAAATCTGAAATATTTAAAATACTTCTAAAATAAAAAGAAAGATATTAAAGAATATACATAGTCACACAGCTAAAGTACATTTTGATTTTGTACTCTCCAATACAAAAGTTGAAATTCACTCTAAAGGAGTCACTATAAGAACAGTACACTACCTAAACATTAAATTGTAGAAATTTCAGAAAAATAAATAAAAGTCAAATTGGCACAGAGGTGATACCAAAAATATCTAAGAAAGACATTTTGCACAGACTAAATTTGAGCTAGAGTTGTGTGATATGGAACTGAACTAAGATATGCTACATGGAAATTTGGTATCTTTTTTTTTTTTTTTTTTTAACAAGATTTTGAAAAAGAAAAGGAACTAAACCAAGTCTTACTTATTCATCCAACTTTAACAAAGAAACTCAAGATACAATGTTAAGATGGCAACTAAAATGCCAATTATTTGGGCTTTTCAATCAGCAGCTGACAAAGATTTTGTTAAAGGAAGAAAGAAAGACAGAAGGAAGATGAACTTCAGACTTTAATATAGGGATAATGGAATGGTAAAAAAAGAAGCCCTGATTTCCTATTGTTACAGCATCAGTCATTAACTGCTAGGAAATTACCTAAACAGCACCACATAGAGAGTATGAGATGCAGCAGATGTAGAGAAATAGTGCTTTATATATTCTTACTTTTGCATGATTTATAAATAATGGCCTCTGGGATTAGTATTTTCTCACAGTTAATGGCTTTTGGGCAAACTCCTCTGGATTGTCATTAATTCTCAAGAAACGCTGACCTCAGAGGTCATTCTTATGAAAGTGCTGCATAATACACATAACAGTAAGGTAAATGCTGAGTATCACTGCAATAAATATTCAAATGAGGTGCTTACAGAATGCTTATAGGTTATTTTTGAGCAAATGCTTTGGGCTAGGTGTGGAAAGTGGGCAAAGGAAGGGTGTGTGAACACTTACACTCAATGGCAACCAAGTGTAAATGCTTTTATTCTCTGATGAAATGAATCTGGGGTTAAGGTTTAGCAAAGATAAGGGATACTGAGACTGCAGGATAAACTCCAGTTTGGAGCTCTGCCTTTTATGGTATTTGGCTGTAGTCAGAGAAATTTTGCATTGCACTGCAAAATAAATAAAATCCACAGCCAAATATTCTCAATGTGTCACAGAGGCACATGTTCAGAGTCAGAGCATTCTGTCTTGCTCATCCTCCTCAGATGTGGATGGCTGGCTCAGACACCTCCCTTGAGAGCATAACCATTATTGTCTCTAGTGAAAGCTATGCATCATCAAAGAATAGCCCTGAATTTTAAGCACTGGGCCTCCTTGAGTTTGCCAGTCAGATATATTGGTGGAGAAGCGTGGGAGTGTATTTTTTACGCTGAGCAAGTGTTTCCAAACAGGGAAAGTTTTGGGGCTGACCCCTTGTATTTCTTAAGGTAAAAGACCCAGAAATTTCAGTAAGGTTCAGTCAGCAACTGGCTCAGTGCCAACCTAGGAAAGCTGATTGGGTTTTGCCAGTGTACTTCAAAGCCTGTCTCTGTTTCTATTGACAGCCTGCCAGTAAGGCCCACCTGGAACATTAGCTACTTGAGGAAGGGCACAAAGAACACCAGGGGCTTTTTGGGGTGTCTTCGCAGGGAGGTCCTCTAACACCCATGCTCGGCTTTATATTTTGTTTATGTAACCCTTTGTTATTTTACATTTTATTAAAACCTTTTGCTTTACAAAACACACCCAAAGAGGTGTCTCACTAATTTTTAAGCCACTTCCTGGCAGGGCTGGACCTCCTCGGAGTGTGGGGCAATCCCACAGAGAAGGAAGTTTCCCCTCATTAATTTAGACAGCAGAAAAAGAGGTTGCTATCAAGCGTGCCTACTCCAAATTTAGAGGTTTGTATTCTATACTGTGGATAGACCTATAACTATCACTAATTACAGTTAGCAGCTCTCACTCTTTTTGAAACTATGATTCACAGTGTCCGTTTTTTCATAATAACCACTAAAATAAAGGACACACATAGGAAGTCAGTGTTCATGTTATCATTTCCTTCTTAAATATGAGAGGAGTTCAACTTACTTTATCCGCTTCCCAACTGTCTTACCTTATAGATTATAACATACACACGACTACATCACTGTCCACAATTCTTATGGAAGTAGGAATCCTACTTCCTGCATAGGCAAAACCCCCAAGAAACAAGTCCCCAGAAGTCAAATACTTAGCTAACTCTTCAAACTTTTAGGTAGAACATTATTCATAAAAAGAAATGTTTGTTTATTTGATCCACAACCCAGGTTCTGTTTTGGTTTCTATGTTTGATCAAACACTAAATAAAAAAGCGAATGCTTGGAAAGATCTCCCTGTCTCAAAACCTACGTTATTTGGATGCTATTTCAGTGAAGAAAAACACTGGCCCTCTCTAAGATATTGGGTGTCTGCTCACCATTTATCTGAAATGCAATGAAGCTTGAGCAAAGACAATACTACTAACTTCTTACAATGATGCACTTCTGTAAAACAGTACACACTACTGAAGACCACAATTGGGTCACTGCATAGGATAATTAGAAAACAACTGAATATCCAATCCTTCAGGATTAGGGTGAAAATATCCAAGTCACTAAATTACTTTGATATAGGCACCACAAACGTGTTTTATGCATCAGATAGCCTACTTCTATCACGACTTCTCTTGTTAAATTGCTAAAAACAACAGTGACAGTAGACATCACAGTTAAGAGTGCAACTTCTAGTCTATTGTATTGTATAGGCATAGCTAAATTAGAATAGAAATGCTAAAGGATAACAGTATTGTGTGTGTATATATGTATATAGAGTTGTATATATAATATGTGTTGTATATATATCAGTAATAATAGTACATTGAACAGATAATAAGAACTGATGAATTTACAAGAAGGATTGACTACTTATAAGTAGCGTGTCATTAGTGATTGTACTTCATTTTATATTTGAAAACTGATCTGGCTTATTAGATCTCTAAATCTTTCCATCCCAATGGTCTTTGATTTTGTAACTGATACTTATATATGTTGCTACTCTACAAAGACTTACATAAGAATTTATGCATATGAAAGCAGAACAGAAATAAAATTTAGAGATGTTTACTGTGGAATGGCCATCACAAAAGATGCTGCATTTACAAAAGATTGTCATTGCCAGAAAGTAACCCAGAGATGGCAGTTATAATTAAAATCTTTGTTTGAAATGCCTCTAATAATGTATCTGACATGAACGATCACTATTAAACATCATACCTTCAAAAGAAGTGATAGAGAAAAATGGGTGATTTTGATTACCATTAAGACAGATTGTTGTTGTGGTGGTTGCTGTTGTTTTATACATCTTCTAAACAGATTTAATTTTGTGTCATGTTTTCAGACAAAAAATTTAAACTGGCTGATACATACTCTACTTTTTGGTCTTTGACAGGAGGTACAAACTCTCTTAGTCCAAGGCTAATGTCTGGGATATATTTGAAAGTTTTGGACTAGAGAACAGAGACCATATAGCAAACAGGAAGTAAAAATAAAAAGATGTAATTAACCAGTGTATGGTGTTTAATACATAGCACAAACACACATTCTCACAGCAAGTAAATACATATATATATATATATATATATACATATATATATACACACACATATATTCCAAATATATACTAGAAATTCAAAACTAGAGAATTTTTTCCAGTTTTAAGCCTTTTCCCCTGCATTTCATAGAGTTATGTAGGGCTATGTAGTACCTACCATAAGCTGTAGAATACCACAAGTCTGAGCCCTTCTGGGGAACAATAATTTTCATCCATCAGGCCCTCAGTGTGGCTATACTACTGAAAAAAACTAGTTTGTCTAAGTGTAGGAGATCTAGAGACAGAAACAGAAAATAAAAACTGTTAAGAAATGCAGCACACAAAGAGAATTAGGATTTTTGAAGAGGAGAAATATTTGCTTCACAATATTAGGGGTTTTTTTAATGTATTTAGGGAATGCTGTGTTCCAGCACATATTTGTGAAAGTAATGATTGTCACATATGCAGTTATCTGTTATGCTTTTTTATTTGTGCTGCTAGTGGACATTATTAATTCTTTGCAGTTTAATTTTATGAGACTGTATAAAATATACTGTTAGAGGATTGGGATAAAATCAATGTGCAGAGGTGATTCCAGTCTGAGGTTGCCTTTTTTATATTTTTAATTAAGTATGAAACTTGAAAAGAAATTCGGTTAATAGAAGGTTCTTTTCTGTAAATAAAAGCAGGAGTTTCTGAAAAGAAACATAAACAACACAATTCAGAAAAGAAGGTATTTCTATCACAAAGAAATTATATGTGCTACGCACAAGTTTACAACTGCCCAAAGCTAGAGAATGAGATACTGAGTTAAAAAATGACCTATTTAGCCATAGCCCAAAAAATGTAAGAATATCGCTTTCTTTTTCCAAAGAAGAACTCCTTGAAGAAAAGATTATATAGCTTCTTCCACATGAAATTTTTAACTTTTGATATCCTTAGCTTTCTGTAGAAGTTACCATCACTTTTTAAGTATTTTACCTAATCTACTTTCTTTTTACTTTCCTTGGAAAAATATATTTGAATTATGTAAATCATTATCCATCTGCCAAGATGAAATTTCATAAAGAATGCTTAGAAATAATGTATATCCATAAAAATATACAAGTATCAGTCCTGTAGAACTGCACAACTAAGCAAAACCTATTTTATCCCCTAGTCCTGTTTGTGGGATATTAAATTTCAGTCAGAACTAGAAGGATTGTTTTCATGTTTGTTTTTTTTTTCCCTCAAGAACATTATAAGAAGACATGGCATTTTATGGAGGAAGACTTGAAGTTTTGCATTAGTTGGTATTTAAAAAAATTGAAAAATTCAATTCCCATATTTTGAGAGCCCAAAAACCATTATTGATTTCAGAAACAACAGTAACATTAGGGAACACAATAAATAACCTGTATCACTAGCTTTTTTATTCAGCCTCTGAAAACACAATCTCTATTTTGATATGAATTTTTAAACCTTTTAAAGAAATATTCTATTACAGAAACTCTAAAACATGGTAGTGGTATTTAGGAGATAGCAATAGCATTGTTCCAATGTCAATAATATCTTTATCACAGTGCTAAACTTTTGTAACACAAAAAACAAGTTATATGTCAATGTGAAAATTATCATTTTTATATATTAGGAATAAGAATTTTGCTCACATGCATTTATTTTTCCAGAGAGTCTACATATGAATCACTGGCTTAGTTTGGCTTTCAATTTCTTAGACTCTTGTTTTATTTAGTGAATTGCATAAATCCACTAAATACTCAATGTCTAGAATAACCTTATCTGAGCTTATATCTTAATTCTTACATGAAAAGAAAACCAGAAACAAGTGATAACTAAGTCCTCCATCAAGGTGTTTTTAAATTACAGAAAATAATATTGTTCTCTTAGAATTTTTGAATTGGAATGCTCTAGGTATTTTAGCATAAATCTAGGAAACAATGTGAAGTTTTTATTAAAAAGTACTCTTGAAAAATACATGACTTCTTCATTGACTGATGAGAAACTACAGAAGATACTTTAAGTGCATGCACATATATTTAGATATAAATAGTTCTTCATTTATTCTTTACTTTATAAAACAGTTGTCACAAACTAGTTACCTAACTTTCAGGCAATTTCTAGTGATAAAAGATTCCGACAGAAGGGTTTTTGTGTAACTCAAAACCTGGCAAGTTTCTCTCTAACTACAGCATGGCTTGGCTTGGCTGTGTACCTAAATGCTAATATTTGCTGTGCAGATTTGACTTTCCTTGCCCCCATAAGAGCATTCTATTCTTCTACTTGTAGGACTACCACACTAGTCATCTTTCTAGTAAAGTTAAAAGCATTATTTACCTTACTCTCAACCGTGTAATATTGGGCAGAGTGCATCTTGTCATTTTTTTCTTGTACTATCAAACCTTACCCAGTAGAGCCTTAATCTGTGCTCTGTGCTATCACCATTGTATTTGACAGAAATGTATAACACATTCTATTATGTGAACAGTTAGAAATGCACTGAACTATGTAAATGAGTCTCACTGCAAGAATTTTTATAACACATTTAAATTTAATGGGCACATACTGAATCTAAAATTCTGCATTAATATACATTTCATGAAATGATTTGCAGAAATGCAAATCAATCCACTTCCATAAAGTGATTATGGCATTTTCTAATCTATCTTTACAAAAAATCCTATCTTCCTAATCACTTTCCACTGTAGTTTAAACCGCACACTGATACTTAACAGTAAAGACAGAAGGAACTGGGAGGCTTCACTTTATCTTCTAAAGGTTAACAAACAATCTTCAGAAAGACTTCTGATATTTCTTCTGAAAGAAATATCCAGAAATAAAGGTCTTTAAAAATATCATGTACCTAGGAAATAAAAAAAAAAAAAAAAAAAAAAAAAAAGCCAACCTTCTGCTTGAACAGAAGGCTTTTTTGACCAGGTAGAAGAAAAGTCCTAAATGATTTGTAGGATTTTATTATCTTCTACTCCATGACCATGCTATTCTTTTCCCTAGTCAGATAACCCAATATACATGATTTGATGAGTTTAACAATTATTTTCTCCTTTTAAAATTTATATCATAACCTCTCCAAGAAGAAATATATTTTTGAATATTTTAGAGTACCTGTAGAAGAAATTCTGCATCTCTAAGAACAATCTCAACAATGTCAAGATTTTTCTGTTGTTTAGGTTCTCCCAGATTTCATCTGGATACAAACCAAGAAGTAGAAATCTAACATCAATATTTCTTTTTGTGTCCAAAATTTAAAATAGTTGCAGTTTTGGAAAAATATTTAGGTTAGTACTTCCTCACAATATGTAAATTTGCTAATGACTTTTTTACGGCAACTAACAGAACTAATTAAAGATTGCAGAAGCAATAAGCTATACAATTTTTCTGACCTTTCTTGACAGCAAAAAGAAAATTTTCATAGATTTCTGAAGTTGCATGACAGTGTCTATTAAGCCAGAATCAGAAACAAAATTTCCCCTGAAGATGGACCACAGGCAAGTACAGAATTTTTTTTTTTTTTTTTTTTTTTTTTGGCAAGGTGGGTGTTGGTTGTTTGGCTAGTCTGGTTTTCTCTATTTTCTCACAACATAAAAAAACCTTGGCACAAATTGGAATAACCAATCACTCATAAGTAAAGCACCAACAGGTTAATAATGACTTAATTTGGATCTCTTCCAGGCCAACAACAGAACCTCAGGAACAAAGCCCCAGACAGCTGCTTGTTCATTTGGTGGAGTGAGGGAGACAATCCACGAGTAAAAGTGAGGAAGGTCTTATATTGAGTTAAAGACAGTTCAAGAGGTCAAGCCAAAGCAACACATGCAAGCAAAGCAAATCAAGGAATCACCAACCACTTCCCATGGGCAAGCAGGCATTCATCCATCCCAGCAGAGCAGGGCCCCATCACTTGAAAAGGTCATCTGGGAAGACCACTGCCATCACTAATAATGTCCTCCTTTCCTTCTTCTTCTTCCTCCAGTTTTATATGCTGAGCATGAAGCCCTTATGGCCATATGATCCCTATGATCAGCTGTCCTGGCTGTGCCCCCTCCCAGCTCCCTGTGCACCCCCAGCCCCCTCCCTGGTGGGGTGGTGTGAGGGGCAGGAAAGGCCTTGATGCTGTGTGAGCTCTGCTCAGCAATAGCTATAACAGCCCTGTGACATCAACACCATACCCACCAAAAATCCAAAACACAACCCCATACTAGCTCCTGTGAAAACGAACTCTTCATCAGCCAAAATCATCACATTGCCATAGATTTCAAAATCGGTCCACAGTAAATGCTAAGAAGGATCAGTCTTGATTACTAGGTTAATTTGCTTTGCCAAAGCGAAAGTGAAATTTTACCAAATTTTAATTGGATCAAACAAGATCTATATTGATCTTGTTTGAGTTTCACAAAATAAAATAGGAAACTAAATACATTTTTATTTAAACATTTTCGAATTAAAATAGGATTACAAACTCAGTGTGATGTGTTTAATTGTTATGAATGTAAATCTTTTTAACATTGCCAAAATTAATAAACCTGTTTCATTATTTTATAATTATTGTGTATTCTACTTAAATATATAGACAGCATGAATAAAACACGCAGCATATCAATGGGGATAGCTCATTACTAAAACTAACATAGTACTATTTTATTTGAAAGATAAGGTTGTCTGCAAGAGCATAGCCCAGTTGATTTATCTCTGGAACTGTAAATGATGCTCCACAGAGCAAGAGTCACTCCATGAAAAAAGCAGTAACAGCATTCCTCCCTGTCCTTCTGATAAATAATTTTCTGCAGCACCATAATTTTAAATGCATCACTAGAAATGATGTTTTGTTGTCCCTTAAAATTCACCTCTCAAAAGAAAAATAATCTGGGAGAAAATAGGACTAGTGTTCTGTTTATCTCAACAATCTTGTAATTTTTGTGACGATAGATTACTAAATCCACAAGTGAATAAAATATTTCAACTAGAGAAAAAGCTTTGAATTTCCACCAAGAAAACAATGCATTCCCTTTAAAACACTTTTGCTTTTTCTTTTTTTTTTTTGATTTAGAGGATTGAGTCAAATCGAGTGAAAAACAGTAGTGCAAGAAACATGGACAAGTTTGAGAGTAGGTCTTGATTAGAAGTTGGTGATGTCAGATATTACAGAAGCTAGCAGATTTGAAGGGTTGGAGATTGTGTAGATTTATGCAAGTTACAGATTGTATCAAGGGGTAGGTAGGAAGAAGGGAAGATCCCTACATTCATGTTAATCCTGAAGAGGACTTGAAACTTCAACCTCTTTGGGACTGAATAGAACAAAGCAGCTCTAGGCTTATAAATCATTGACTTATAAATACAAAATTTTATTATGAAACCTTATCTGTCATGCAAAAGTCATCCATTTTCGTTTCTTGACATGAGACAGCATTTTTTTTCTATCAAATTCGATTTCTTTCGGTTTGGAATTTTGAATCCATTTACAAAAGGACAGAAAAGAACAAATACTAGTTAAAAAAAAAAAAAAAGAAGGTGCTTGCAGCTGGAGTTGGAATTGCACTGGGGAGTGAAATCTCAGACTGATTCAGATGGTGTTACATGTAATACTGACTAAGCTAGTCAAAATTATGTGAAATTTAAGAACAAGTAGCTTCTTCCTATGGTTTTAAAATGTGTTGGAATTAATTTCATATTTTATATTACTGATTTGAAGTAAAAAGCACTGAGCATTGGATCAACCTCCAGTTAAACAGTAGTTTTGAATTAGTCCACCTCCCAGTTCATGCTTAATCATCTTGTCTATGAGAATGCTAAAGGAGAGATCATGTCTAGATAAACAACATCCACTGCCCTCCTCTCACCCAAGTTTCTCATCTCACTGGAGAAAGTTCCACTACTTGAGCAAGTCCCTACGAACTACTCCAAACAAGTCCTTCTCCTTTGTGTAATTGGAAATGGTTTCTAGGATTTGTTGCTCTATCATCTTTCAGGGATCAGTGAGACTTACATGCCTGTAGTTCCCTAGGTACTCTTACTACTCCTTCTTGAAGGCAGAACATTTACTTTCTTCCATTTCTGAAGAACTTCACCCATTTGCCCATAACCTGTCAGAGACAATCAAGAGCAGCCTCACCATGGCATCATCTGACTCCCTCAGCACTCAGGGCCATCATGTGTCCCGTGAATTTGTGTGTATCCAGTTTGCTTGTTTTCTAAAGTGATACTTTTCCTGCCAAGGGGATTCCTTGCTCCAAACTCTCAGTATCCAGGGATTGCTTAAGACTGTCCTGGTTAGTAAAGACAGAGGCATAGAAGACATTGGGTACCACAGCCTTTTCTGTGTCCTTTGTCACTGTTGCCTTCCCCATTTAGCATCAGGGCCACATTTTCCTTTCTTTTTGGTGGTTAAGCACTTGTGGGATCCTTTCTTGTTCCATCTGTGTTCCTTGACAGATTTAACACCATGTGGGCCCTAGCTTTCTTGATCCCATTCCTGCACTACTGGACACCGACACCATCTCTGCATTATTCCCAAATCAATTGCCTGTGCTCTTTTCCACTTCTTGTACACTTCCTTTTTTTTATTTTTTTCAAAACTGGGAGATCCTGTTCAACCAACCAGACCTCCTATTGCCTTTGTTTGATCTCCAGCTCATTTACATGCTCAAATTCTTGATCTTGGAGGATGTCAATCTTCAACATCAATGAGTTGTCCTGGAACTCTCTTGCCTACAAGACAATCTTCCATGAGGTTCTTTCAAGCACATCACAGAAGAGACTAAAGGCTGCTCCTCTGAAGTATGTGATCCCGACTTTAGTCCTGCTTCTTCTATTTAAGATCCTGCACTTCTGTATGATTATTGCAGCAGTAGGTGCCCTGGCCTTCACAAGACAAATAATTCTTTACTGTTTGTAAGTATGAGATCCAGTAAAGTCTGCCTCTGTTGGCTCCTCAGACACCTATTTAGAAAGTTTGCCATCGAGACTTTCTTAAAACCCCCAGAAATGCTCATGCTCTGGTGGGTTTTCTCTCTGTTTTCAGTTTTGAAAAGAAAACTGAAAGGCACATTTGACTGAAATGAGAATTTTAACATTGACTGGTGATATGGTTTTAGACCTCAGTCAGTACCTGTGAGTGCATGAAAAAGAGGGGCAGATAGACCAGACGATTCTGGTAAAATCTTGGTGCTGAACATGTGCAAGGATGGTGGAACAATACTGCCACATAAAGAATGCATCACAGAACCCTGTAAATTTTACAGACTGATATCATCAGTATATTAGATATATATATAATAACTCCTTATTTTTTTAAATTCACTTTTCTGCCAAAAGTGCTATAAATGGTAATAAATATTTTACTGCATCACTCTGCTGTCTGAAACAAATTTTAAAGAATTATATTTTAATGCTGCAGTTCAAGCACTAAAGCTGTGATTAATAGAAATGCATTTTAACAAATGAAAATAGGTCTATATGAGAAGAAAATAATGTTTATTATTACAGTGGCAGTGGCATGATAAGGATAGTGTATCATCAAACATTTTGTAATAATAGAAATATATAGAAAATATATTTTATGGAAATAGAGCTGAACCAATTACTTTTGAAGATCCACACTTGATGCACTACACAGTTACAAATGTCTTACTATTGCCACTGCAATAAAAAGAAGGAGCAACAAATATCTGCATTGAGTATATAGAAGGTCTACTTGTTAAACAAAATATCAGTTTTTAGGGCATAACTGAATTACATGGTAATTATTTCAAGAATATAAAATATTTAATATGTTTAAAGCTTTTTTTGTTTTGTTTTCAGCGTGAAAACCCAAACCATTAGACCCAATTGTTTCCACAGTTGTTTCATTCAGCCAACGAACCAAAAAAATCAATTAGTTGCACAGCTTTGTTTTGATGGTACTTTTCTTACTTGACTAGTCTCAAGGAGAATAAACAGCATAATGATCCAAAGAGTATTCTACTATCAAAGCCAAATAAAAGTTCTCAAACTAAATACTTTAACATATACAGAGAACCCTTACTTCAGACTGATATCTTCTGAAGGTAGTTATTTATGTATATATAACTGTGGATCAACAGCAATTAATTTTCTTTTCATCAGTTCTAGATACTTTTAGAAGCTGAAACACAAATCAAACTATATTCCATCTCCAGCTTAGAGAAATAACAAGGATTGTATTTCCAGAACTTCAATCAAGTATTCATACAATTTATTTGTTGTACTTAAGAAAAACAGAGGCACAGAAGTAAGATTTGAAGTATTTTATAATTTATATCTAAAAGATTTTTCTCAGGTTGGAATTGTGACTTCAGATTTGTGCAAGACATACTTGAGAATTAGTTAGCTGTTGTCTGAGTACAAGTGCTTCTCTAATATGTCCTGGTTTACTCTTTGTGATTTGGTATTATTCCTGTTGTTGTGAGGGAGTTTGGAGCAGAGTGCAGACACAAACACACAGACAAAGGCACACTCTTTGAGTCCTAATTTACTTAGCCTATAAATAATTTAACACTAATTTACTTAATAGCAAGAGATAGCACTTTTGATTTTACTAATGAGTCTGCAGTAATAAAACGTGTTTGATAGCAGATTAAAAACAAAGGTTTTTTTAATCTACAGAAGGTGACATAGATCCAGCTATAACTAAGTAGCAACGTTGCTTTTACAATCATTAGTAAAGTTAAGGAGCAAGAACTAGACTTATTACACTAGAGTTTACCAACCATGGGGCAGGTATTTGTATATTGTTCGAATTAATATTCACATGAAATAATTGTAGAAAAAAAATGTATTTTAAAGAACCATAAAGAAGTTCACAAATACCTCTTGTTAAGTTTGACCATAAACCGTGTAGTCATTTTTCTCAAGGAAAAGATGTGAGTAACTACTTTGGCCTTAACAAAGGATAACGATAACTGAAGATAATTTTTACTCCCTCTTAGGATACAATGCTAGATCAAACCCGTGTATTTTTCTCCATATTAATCAACAGAGTTCAGAATCACTGTAAAAACGTACTGAACTTGAAATGCACATAAACAGCTACTCCATTAGTGAAGCAGGTCAAAGACAGAAACATTTTTGTCTCTACCTAAGCTGTCCAGATACAATGCCCACTCATCATTAGCATATCAGTTTCTGATGTCTTAAGGTCCTGACTCTGTTTCTATGCAGCTGAGCTCAATGCTTGGTGAAGAAAATCAAACTCTAAGGCTTTTCATAGGTATTTAGCACTAATTTAACCCATGTGACAATTTTAAAGCAATATATACACCAAACACCATAATCATAGATGAGGGAGATCAGTAAATAAGCATCTTTTCTGTGATGTTCTATAAAACAGAAGAATCAAAACCCTCCTAAACCTAAAGTTATATTCTCTAACAAACCTCTGATTTCCTGAGAAAGGAAAAGCTCTTGAAACCATGTGTGTATGTGTATATATATAGATATACACATACATGCAAACAGACATATATTGTTTTAGCATGACAGTATGACTATTAAGGTCTCCAATAGAGTACCTGTTAGTATTTTTTAGGGGAAAAAAAAATCTTCTGTTCTGCTCTGCTCTGTGAGGAACATCGTGCTTGTGGCCTGTTTTGTGCACATATTAATTTCTGTAAAAAAAAGTATTATTATTTTTTGCAATTCTTACAAATATTTACATTCAATTTCACTCAGAGGATTTTTCTTTTTTTTTGCTTTTCTTCTCCTTTTCGCTTTAATTCTCTTTATTACTTCTCCTCCAGTTTAATGCAGATATCTTGACATAACAATGTAAATCCCTTTTTGGTAATTTGACTGAAAAGATTGATACCATACTCATTGCCTCATTTCTTCAGATCCTGCAGAACTTTGAGTATATACCATCACCAAAATTAGAGACCTCTCACTGACTCGTTCTTAAAATTATACGGTAACTTCAGTAAAGTAAAGAGAATAAAAGCAACATTGTCTTTAATTCTTTCTCTTGAAAAATGTACATGGTGGCTGTTGGCTCCATACCATAACTTCTTTTCATAATTAACACACATTTTAAGTACTTTGGATTATTTAACAAAATATGTCAAAAAGAGGACTGTTACAATCTTGTATTTGCCATTATCCTGAAAGATTGGCATCATGGGCTTCAGGACACAGAGAGTTTGTACTCAAGACTCAGGTTTTTTAAGTATTTCTAAACCCATATATTGAGCTTCAACACAGAATATTTATCAAATCATCATGCCAAACATTTCTTTCCGGCAGAAATCTTTAACACAATTAAAATTAAAAATAAACCAATAAAGGAAAAAAAAAATCAAATACATGTTTGTCTCCCAGCTGATATTTTTGCCTTGTGATCTACATTTTGCAAACATAGGTTTGTTAAATTTGCCAAGTGATGGATGAATTAGTCAACATTTTTAATGCACATATGGCCAAAGAGATGAAAAATGAAGAAGTGAAAGCATTTGATTTTAAAACATGAATATTTACAACAATCACTATTTGAATGTAATGAATTTTAATTTAGAGCATCCTACACTTAGCACAGTATATTATCCTTTACCCAAGCTTATAATTCTTTTTTAGAAATGATCTTTTAAACCAATCAAAAAGTTTAGAAAAAGCTAAAATGAATGATATTATCACTCACATTTCTTTATTTAATTTAATTTCTTTAAATTTGGTAAATATCATTGCTGTTAGCATTACAAAAATTTAATTAATGTATATCCATTTACTTATATCAGTTGCACTGTTTAAAATATCCTAATTTGTATACATTAAAAACTTACCACTGAGGATAAAACTGTCAGCACATAATCACATTTTTGCTATAATAGAAGTATTCTCTATCTTACATTTCAACACAGTCAATGAAAAATGTTGCCAGACATCCCAAATTAATGCCTCCATTTATTTTGCCTCCTTTTAAACAAAACACAGACTATGTCAAGCAAATAATTCAAATGTTTGAGGAGCTTCCAAGCAGATATGGCAGGTGAAGCTCAAGAAAAGTCACAAAGCTTCTCTCTATTCTGTCACTTGGAGTTACTCACTGAACTTAGTCATCACCACATTACATTCAAAATAACTTTAGAAGCAGACAATGTTTTTCATTGCAAAGCAGAAAAATGGAAAAGAATTTTCGAGTTTGTTGGGTTTGTTGAAGTTCTAGGTGTGCCAGCAGGAGCCACAAGTAGTGATTTACAAATGTACCATCAAGACTGGCAATGACATTTGGGCAGCTGCCTGCTTTATGCTGTAAGCTGTGTGCAGGCTGGAGGTGGCACTTGTTCCTCCTCCTTGCCTCAGCCTTCCATCCCTGCAAAGGTGCATTTTCAGTTCTAATGCTCCCTTGCTCTCCTGGCATTGCTCAGCCTGCTTTCCTCACCATCACACCACGGCCGTGCTGACCCATCACAGCACCCACTACACCCTTGTACCCAGGTACAGCCTGTCTCAGTGCAACTCGAGGTTCCTCAACCACACTGGCAAAACAATTAATCTGAAGCTACTTTTGTGTACAACAGTTAATTACTACCAAACATACAATTAGTAACTGTATGGTAAATTCAGGTCAATGATTGCATTATTATTATTATTATTATTGTTATTATTATTATTATTATTCACACATTAAAGGTGTGAAGACAGTCAACCACCCCTCAGGTAATAGATCAAAGACAGAAAAAGGAAAGGTGCTGTCATATTGAAACAGTTTGCATTTCAGCACTGTCACTGTTATGTTTTAGAAACCCTGATATATAGCAGATATGAAAAAAGATTCATAGCATTATACAAGTGTGTGATGTGATATAGAAAAAGAGAAATGAAAAGAATTCTTTTTGTTAAATATTCCTCTGTGTTAAATCTCAAAAGGATTTACAGCAAACTTATGTGGTCTTCGCAAGACAGATTTTTTCTTTTAAGATTTCTTTTACCACAGAGCTTTGAGAGGCTGAGACATCTCCAAGATTTATTTGTGGGGTCTGCCAGTGTCTACGTGTCCCTAGACAAGGACTACCATCTGTCCTTCAGTTTATTCAAAAGTTACCATGGTGGATTAACCTTGTTTGGCTGTCAAGTGTCCACCATAGGACTAGAAATTAAAAATCCACGTGTGGGTCAAGAAAAAGAAGTTTAACGGGGAAAGGGCAAGGGTGGGGTAAGCAAAGGCTGAAGCAAAGCAAAAACAAAGGAGATTTATTCTCCACTTCCTAGCCAGCCAGTTGGTGGGAAGTAGGCTCTCGGTATACACAGTGTTTACTTTGGGAGACAGAGAGGACATTCCCTTTGCACATCCAGTTTAGCACATACAGTTGTGATACCAAGAGGAGCTATGTTTCAGTAGGAACAACTTCTGAAGTGGCTTTAACTCCCTCATTATGTGCCAGTATTTCTTTTCTGTTGGGTAGTGGGCTTCAAAATATCCCTGCCTGATACTGAAGGAATTGAAAACACATCCTGTGTACCTATTCCTTTGACAAAATTCCCTAGTGCCCTGAAATCCCTTTTGATTTTCCTATGGCTTCTTCCTTCAATTTCATCACTGCCAACTTGGATAACTAATAGAGAGTGATAGCCAGAGGGCCATACCAGATCAGAGAGTTTCCTAGTAAAGTCCCATACCCAGGCCTCAGGGAGACAGCAAATTTTCCTGTGGATGTGCCCTGACAGTATGTTGTGCCCCTCAGAAGGGAGTTGCCTATGACGATTATCCTTCTTTTTTGCTTTGTAAAGCTAGTTGCAACACATAGGGTTGGCTGACTCACCCTAGGCAATCTCCAAGATGATCTTTCTCCTACCTTATCATTTTCCCAGCTTCCAGTTTACAGAGCCTCATATCTTTTCCACAGGGGCAGTCAGTATAGGAAAGGAGACCAAGAGGGGATTTATCTGCTACCCCAAGCAGGAACCTGCCTCCACTCTTCCCTGTCTCTTGGATCCCTTCTTTCCTGCGAGGCAGAGCATAGAGGATCCTCTGCTTCCTGGGGAAGAAGCTTCCAGGGCTGCTACCCTGCCTCAGGGTTGGTGTGTCCATTTGGGAAGACAGGTATCTGCCAGGGAAAGCTAGAGTCTTCCTTGGAATGGAGAAAGTAACCTCCCCACCTCTTTCCAAATTATTATGATTTTGGATTTAAAGGTTTTCAGGTAAATATTTGGGAATAGGAATAAGAATTCTTTACTAGGAATATTAAGAATACACATGTAGTAGTACAAAAAAACCCAAGCAAACAAGCAAACAAAAAAATCTTAGAAACCCTGACAGACTCAGAAATACTACCTGACAGGATGGTCACGGTGTTGGAGGCAGTCCAAAGTGAGTCCTCCTGGAGTGGTAGATGTGGTTCTGTTGGGATAGAGATGGTCCAGTAGAAAGAGGCAGTGAGGTGGGTTCAGTCTTCCTCTGGAATCCAGTGGAAACACCAGATGCCTTGTGTTCCAGCATCTCAGTTTTTATCTAGGTAGGAATGGTTGGCTCCCACCACGGGGTGGAGCATCTCACAATGGGATGATGTAATGTGTCATATCATTGGTGAGCCTTAATGGCCCATTAACAGCACATATCCCCTGGAGGGTGGATGGGCCATGGAAGAGATAAGGAACACCCCCTCACCTGGTTTCAACAGCTGGCCCATTAACAGAAGGGATCAGCCCCCTCCACCCTGGAGTTGTGAGAAATGGGTTAAGAGGTAAAGAAAAAAAAAAAAACACCTCCCCAAACAGTTTCAACAAATGGCAAAATAGAATAAACTTTTTTTTTTTTTGATTACATAACCCAGGACAGGTGGTACAGAGCAGCTCCAGTAGTCAACCCCCCTCAGATGCCCTGGTACTTTTTAGCCTTTCCACCTCCTCTTGAAGTTGTACCACCACATCAGCCTGGTCACACCTCACTCAGGTATTGTCCCTGCTGCCTTTTGATACCAATTATATATATAGGAAATATTATGTACATAAGAAATTACTATATACTGAAGAATACACAAGAGTGAACAAAAGCCAGTTGTTTAAGCCATACTAGAACATCAGAACTCAAATCTCCCATGGGCTTCTGTAGGAGCAGGCAGCACAGTGACTGAGCTTACTGAGAACAGTGTTATGCCACAAGGGGAACTTGACCTTCTGAACTGACTTTCTCAATCCAGGAGAAGCATCTCTGGGACATAGCATTAGGAATCATGAAGAGGAAAAATCATCACCTTTGGCAGGAGCCAGCTGCTCTCTTATGGGTTAAAGGCCTGGTGCTACAGAGGCTCAAAAGCAGTACTTAGCAACATTTATTTCTTGAAATCGTTTTGTGCTTTAAATCAAATAAGCCAAACTTTATCTTCTATGTATTGCCAATAGATAGGATAGGAAAAATTGGATAAAAATAAGCAGCACAGATCAGGAATCATTCGGTCTGACTGATAATAGGAAGGAAAGAAGTTATGGATTTTATGAACATATACATTTAATGTATACATGCTGACTAATGACTTAATTCAGACTGTTGGATTTGTGTCCCACTAATTTCTTTTCCTTGGGGAAATACCCAGTAAATGCAATCCATTATTTATGGAAAACAATTAAATTGTTTAGAGTAAAAACCAAAGAATTTTTATTTTGGTTGATTAGAAATATTCTTGCATACAAATTCAAATAGCATTAGTCCATGGGTGACATTTGTAAACAATAGTCACTGTTAAACATTCATTATAATCATTAGCACTTTTGTATGGTATCTCGGAATTAAAAAAGAATGGTGACTTTTCAGCGTTTTGTAGAAGAGTAACGCTTTATTTACACCTCCAAAGGACCTTTGAAGCTGCATATCATGCAATTTACTCAGAAATCAAAGGACTTGATTTGTTTTTATTTCTTAGCAAGACATTTTCTTTCTCATTAGCAATATAACGCTGAATTATTCTTAGATCATTCTTTCTGTTTACTGAAAGAGACGTAAAGGTTATGTCTAACAAATTCCTACTGAAAATGAGGGCAATAATTTAGCGGTACATAGGGATAGATGTAGAAAAGACAAATAATTAGAGCTAGAGACATTGAAACCTAACGGCATGAGGCCTGTTTACTTCAAAGACACTGAGTGTCACTAGAGCAAGGGAGGGAAAACAGCATGGCAATCTGCCAAGGTACGTTTCTGCTGGGTGACAGTACGTATTCCAAACTAGAAAAATGCTTGTTATTTAAGCAAATTTGACAATGTGTTTTTTTCATTTTTGATGTATATTTGGTGTATATTTGACAATATAATCAGGTTAAAAAGGTACCCGTCAGTAAGATATGCATGTGTCATTATAGGGGCCATAGCCACTCTCACATCATTAAAAAAGTTTTCCTGGTTCATAAGTTCAAAAGCTGATATAAAATATTTCTATATTTTGGAAAGCAGCTTGAACTGTGTTTCTTTTGAAATATTTTGAAAGGGAAATGTTGTGCTTCATTTTTTTAAAAATTTTTTTTCCTAACAGTGAGGTTTCTAAGTTTGTTAGACTTTTTGAGGGTATTTTATGTCTAAAATTGTATTGGTGGGGAACACTGTGTTAATGAAACTGCTACCATCTACAACTCCTTCAGAATCAGAAAGAAAGAAGTCCCAACCCAGAGAGTTCTTCCTTTCCCTTCTCAGAAGACCATAAGATGTAAGGAGCTGAACAGGATCAACATCTATAAAAAGAAGTCTCACTTCTTGTAATAAATATTAATATTATTAAGCAATTAACTAATATTTATTCTTACTATCAAGAGATTTTAAGGAATATTAACTTCATTACTGTGTATTTGACTAAGTTAAGGCAACAGAAGGTGCAAAGTAAAAAACTTGTGCTTAAAAATATTTTTCTCAAATATAAAGAAATAAACTGATAGTTTGCCTTTAGGAGATTTCCTGAGAAAATGAGGGCAATTTCTACCAATTTTGTTATCTTTTTATTTTGGTCCACTGCACTTTTTGTTTCATTGGATCTTGAAAATCTTGTATAGAGAAATAGAATAAAAATGAAGCATCTTTCTATGTTCAGAGAAAATTTTTCATTTTTACTGGTTTTTTCATAGTTTTTTTCTGGTTTTTATATGGCATTCAAATCAATCCTAAAATGCCCATGACATTACAAAACAAAGTGTCAAAGTTTTCAAAGTGACAATTTTACACTTGTATTTACTGAAATATCAAAGACGGTTTACAAATTAGTCAGGTTTTCTTTCTAATCCTCATACACGTATAGTCATCAAATCATATTATGGGATTTACTGCTCAAACTGCATATTTCACTAATCAATCAGCACACTTTTGTGGTTTGCTTATTTTAGTATTTGAGAACTTGTGTATTTTACCACTTCAGTGACACATTTCACCAATCCAACTGACTATTGCATGGATCCACCTGCATGTGAAAATCCAGGTAGATGTGGAGCTGATTATCTTGTAATAAAATTTTAAGGTCTTTCTTTTAGCAGTATTTTAAGGGGTTTTTTGGTGGGGTTTTTTTGGTGTTTTGGGTTTTTTGGGGGTTTGGGTTTTTTTTTTTTTGTTTTTTTTTTTTTTGGTTTTGTTTTTGTTTTTTTTGTTTGTTTGTTTGTTTGTTTTTGTTGGTTTTTTTTTTTTCCTTCAATCATTTTTTGCTGACAAAATCCTCTGGGTTTGGACAGTTTGTCTCATCCCAACTGCTGCAGAAGTTATCCCCTCGCATTCTAGGGCATCCAAGTGTTAATATTACAACATAGAATCATAGAATGGCCTGAATTGGAAAAGACTTTGAAAATCACATAATTCTAACACTTTCACTTCAACAGTTCCAGAGATGGGGCATCCAAAACTTCTTTGGGAAACCTATTCCACAAGCCCCACAGCAGAGAATTTCAACCTAATAATGAATTTAAACCTATGCTCTTTCAGTTTGAAGCCATTCTCGCTTGCCCTCACTACATGGTTTTGTAAATAGTCTCCATCTTCCTTGTAGGGTCCCCTCAGGTTCTGGAAGGCCACAATAAGGTCACCCTGAAGCCTTCACTTTTCCAGGCTGAACAAGCCAAATTTACTTAACCTTTCCTCATAGGAGAGTTGCTCCATTCCTTGGCATATCTCTCTGGCAGTGTGAAGCAGTCAATACTGTGCTGTCAAGCCACTGGTGCCTATGATAATTAGTATGAAGGCCTCTCAGGGAAACATCTTCTAATTTTTTATGAAGGCAGTCTAGCCAATCTGAGCCTAAATTACCAAATAACAGACCAATAACTGACAAGATAAAGAACTGAAGAAGTTTCTGAATTTAAATAAATTGGATTTTAAAAGTTAAAAAGATTTGTTGCATTAAGCATTGGCAGAACTTATTTAGTAGTCATTTTACCCTGCTGACAAAAAAAAAAAATTAAAACTCAAAATTTCACTTTTTAATTATGTGATAAACTGTGTTGACTTGAAGTTTCAAGTCATAGAGTCATAGAATATCCTGAGTTTGAAGGGATCCATCAAGAACATTGAGTCCAACTCCTGGCTTGCATACGACACCCCAAAAATCCCGCCATGTGCCTGAGAGTGTTGTCAAACTCTTCTTGAGCTCTGTCAGGCTTGGTGCTTTGACCACTTCTCTGGGAGCCTGTTCTAGTGCCCAGCCATTCTCTGTGTGAAAAATGTTTTAATGATATTTAACATAAATCACCCCTGACTCAGCTTCATATTGGTCCAGGGATTATTATCCTCTCTTAAAAGTTAAATTTTAATTCAAACGTGAATGATTTTGCTAGAACCACCACAGGTATAAGTGAAAACTGAGATTACGATATGCTCAATCAGGAGACAATTTTAAAATACCTCTGCACATGCAAGATATATTTCCCATTTACTTTTCATTTATGTGCAAAGTAAGTAAGCGAAGGACTGTCATTAAATACGATTCCAAAATTTGATATTATCTCTGTCTCAGCAAGAAATGCTATAATCAAAGAAGAAGAACTCACATATTTTGACATTAAAAAGCTACTAAATGAAATGTGTCCCACTGTTTCATCTATTTTGACTGCATGTAGTACACTAATCCACTTTTTTTACAGATGAAAATAATTAGCAATTATATTAAACCTTCCAGACCCCAATCTGCTTGTAAATAACCCTGTATTTTCCATGATTCCATTTGAACCAGCCAGTATGATTCCTAAAATTTTTTATAGATCAAGAAGACACAATATTTATGCATCACCTCAAAAAATCATAAGTATTTTTGCTCTTATTACAGAGGAAGAACCAGTGAAGGCCTTTTACAGGTATGGCACAGCACCACCATAAACTATCCCTTAAACCTTTTCTGAAACTGAGTCTATGATAGAAAGAAGTCCAAAACATGTTGTTGGCTTCAGTACCCTTACAATTCCTTTGGACCACTAAAGTGGGACCATTTTGACCATTTCAGACCATTAAATGTTAAAAAAACACACCATACAAAGGAAGTCCAAGAGAAGCAAGCCAAAGTGGTCACAGTAACTCCCAACTGTTATGGAAAGCAAGCCACCTCCCAGGTTTAGCATGGAATATCATAATTTTGCTCCAGATTTAACTCCCCTTCCTCTCTTTCTGCAACATGTTTTCTTCAAGATGCTGCCAATAATATTTCCCCACACGTTATGCAAATATTCCAATATTAGCAACAAAAACACAGTATAAAGAACCACCAGTAGGATTTCTTGAGCAATCACTGAAAGAGAGAATCAACCTTACCCTGTAATGTGTTACATGAGTCTTCAGGGTCAGCTTCATTCTGTGATAAACAGCAAACAGATTCTTCCTTCTGACCTGAGCACTTAAAGGGCTGCTCTGCAGCACAGCTCAGATGAACCCTCTGTTGGGAATAACATAGTAATTCAACTGTGAGAGCAGAGTAGGTGCAGTCTCATTCATAAATTCCACCTCACTTATGCATCAAAATAATTTCACGTTCTGGAAAAATATTGCTGATATTGAGAGACAGGCAAAGACTGAATTGATAAATATCAGCACAACTGTTTTATTTCTGTGTTTTAAGTTAGTTCTATAATAAATACAAAGTGAAGACTGCAAGATGTTTGGCCGTTAAGATTTATCAAAGACGAAGGAAAATTAAATGTAATCCTTTCTCCCTTTTTTTTTTCTTGTGGTCTAGAGCATGGATTGTAATAAAAATATGGTTATAAATGCATCTGTCAATGGATTGCAACAGTGAATTATAAAAAAATTCTTTAATTTTCCCCTGGCTAAATTCTATTTTGTGTCTCAGTTAATCTGAGAGTTCAACATTTGCTGCTGTTTATTCTCCTTCCTTCCTATGTCATTTTTCCATTTGCATATCCTTGAGACTTTTTTTGAAGGTACTCTAGCACTCATCATTACTTTTATTGATCTGATCCAACCCATCAGGGTAGGAAGAAAATAGCTATTGTCAGGTTCCTTTTTGATCATTTTAGCAACTTCTTTCAGTGCAGAGTCATAATCTCCCCAGAATAAGAAAAGGAGTCAGGATCAGAAAAGACAGAGCAAGGAGAAAATATTTGGTATATCAATAATCTGTCAGATTAAAAAATGGGATGTAATTTTATCTTGAATCTTTTCTTCAAAGTTGTTTAGCACTCTGTGAAACAATTGTATCACCATCTGTCTAAAGAAACAGAATGAATATTCCTGGTGCTCAGAGTACTTACTGGTCCTCAATTTCTACATCCTTTCTGATTTTTCATGTAAATTTGCAGGTCTTGTCACTCATTCTCTTCCTTCCAATACTGTCAGAGTGCTCACATAATCCCTCTTTTGCTACACATCATGTCCATTCCTCTGTCTGCTTGTCTGGCTCCTAGACCCTGCATCACTGATGAGCCAGAGCCTCACAGCAGCCACAGAGCAGCTTCCAAGCACAGCCCTGCTTAAGCACAGTTTTCCATATGACTGTAGCCACATTAAGATAGAAAGTTTTAACACATTACATTGTCTCAAGCTTTGTTTAAACATTAACAGCAAATTCCAACAAATTGCCAATAGCCAGAGTCATCCCTGAGCAAAGAATGTTCCTAGGTTAGCAGCAATAACCACTAAAACCACAAGCCTCTTGGAAAACTCGAAGACATACAATGTCTGCTACAACATAAGTTAGAGTGACTCACAATTAGTGAGGTACTGATGATCTAAGACAATGATGGAATAATAAATTACTAAGGAGGTACTTTTACCTAGGCAACTCATGATGGAACACTGCTAGCCAAGGTAAGAAATATAAGTAGAAGTGATTTCTGTTCATTAAAAAAAATCAACATTAAATCATCATTATTAAATTGATTTCTATAAGATTCATTCAGGAAAATTGCAGAGAACAATACCAAATACAGAATCAAAATTTTATATTACCATGTTACTTTTTTTTCTCTTCCTCAGTGATATGGCACTAAGAAAATACTTTCGGAACAGTATTACTACCTTAGGCAGTTTAACCATGAACTAATTTTCAAGAAAGCTCCTGATTAAGGACTGAAAATGAGCCAAGAACTTAAGAAAAAAATCTAAAGCTAGAAAATGTTAGGTATCTAGAACAACTTACCATTTGCTGAATATGAAATGCTGAAAGATTCTGAGAAAGGAAAAAACCTAATATCTGGCTTCAGAAACGCGCATCATTAGGAAAAAACAAAGGCGCGGAATAAATTCTATAGTTTGTGTTCCATATAGCCTAAGGAACCGTCATCATTATTAGCCACAAGAAAGAGACAGGAAATTTATACCAGAATTTTTGTTTGTAACAATAATTTTAGATAGAGCTCTTCTAGAAAGCCACCCAGAGGGTATGAATTAAGTGGAACACTCTGTCAGCACACTAAAATAAAGAGACAAAAACTGCACTACTCAATGCAAAAACTACAAAACCAACCTGAAAATTGAAATAATATTCAGCTTCAGGTAAAAGAAAATGCTGTGTTAACAGGAGAAAAATATAAAAAAATGTAAACTCTAAATGTAAAAGGTGAACATTAGGGCAGATAACTGGTAATTGGAAACAAATGAAAACAATCTAGTCTAGTTTTAGCAGAAGTTATACAAATCTATCCAAGCAAATTAGCAACTTGTTGATATACCTTTGGTGTCCTCGTTTTGCTGCCTTCTGAATTAAAATGTTGTGTCTGGTTCTTTCCTCTGCTTCCAAGATATGACATATTGCTTTGAAACACAGCAATTTGTTAAAAACTTACTTAATATTTCATTGAAGTCTTCTGTAAAAACACATATCCTTGAACAAACGTTATTGTCATAACAAGATGACTTTCTGCCTTTTTTTTCACGTATCCTCAGTGTTCTTAGCATGCAAACTTGTAACTCCTTAAGTCTGATAACTTAGCATAGTCCTAGTATTCTGTTATGCCGGGAGACCAAACATCCTAAAGGCCTTGCAGTTGGGGGCTGGAAAGCCCTACACTATCTAGGGAAACCAAGGTCCTCTCTACAACATATCCCGTAAACTGGAGATTTGCCCCATCCAGGGGGGAGTTCCAAAGATGGGGGAATATCACACCATTCATCCAGGCCTTCCATTGGGGCATCCTTGTTAGATATGCTCATTTGTAAGGTCTGTAACCTGTATGTGCAATCTATTGTGTGTGTGCATTGCAGTCCATACCACCTTGGCAAAATCGTGCATCAATAATGATCCTTCTTAAAATACCAAGGTAAAAATCCCTTATCCCTTTACCATGTCTGGCTCTCAATTTTTAAGACCAGGGAAAGGCATCAATTACAACTATTTATATACCTCCTGTAAGTTTTCTCCATGTTTACATACTCAGCCTTATAAAAGGTGTGGTAAGAATTCTATGGGGAACTGCATTAACATCCTCAGACAGCAGAAGAAATTTGTTTAAGGGTTGACATTTTAGATAGAGTCACTGTGGTACCTACAACCCTTATGAGGGATTTCCTGTCCTTTCATGCAGGGTGGCTTACAGAGAATGTCTGTACAAACAAAGCCTGGAGGACTCCAAAGAGCTCGAGGGCCACCACATAGTTTATAAGAGAAAAGAGGGCTCAGAGAATATCACGATCACTGTATCTTGGATAGCACTTGAAAGCTACTGGAATATGTTCTTACTGTCTGATGCTTTCCATTTTTCAGGATTTCAGTTATTCTTTCAGAAAGAATATTAGTTTGGTTGACATGTTGCAGATAAATCCACACCGCTTTTAATAATCTCATTTAGTTTTAGTGTCATATAGATTATTCACTGCTTAACTCAAAATTATCTTGAAAAATCACTGACACAGGCAATTAGTAGTTAAGGGTTAATGTTCTTGGAATAACGATTAGTATACTTAGAAAAAATATGTACTACTTAAGTAGCTCTGTTGGAGAAGTGGAGATACTGGACAGATTCCAGGAAATGACCATGAAAATGATTAAGACACAAAAGCATCTCTCCTATGAGGAAAGCTTATCTGGGACTGCTCAGGCTGGAGTGGAGAAGGCTTTGAGTCATCCTATCAATGCACAAAAGAATGGAGGGAAGATGAACTGAGGACTGTCAGGTGTTGCCTAGTGACAGAACAAGGGACAATGGACACAAACTGAAAACAGAGTGCCCCAGTTCATCTGAGTTAATTTTCTTCTTAGTAGCTGTGACAGAGCTGCGTTTTGAATTTAGTATAAGAATTATCTTGGTATCACACTAATGTTTTAGTTTTGGCTAAGCTGTGCTTGCTCTGTGTTAAAGACTTTTCAGCTTCTCACGTGTCCCACCAGCATGTGGGCTAGAGAGCAGAGGAAGCTGCTGGGAGGAGACACAGCTGTAACAGCTGAACCCAGCTGGCCAAAAGGACATTCCGTACCAAATGGCATCACACTCCTTACATAAACTAGGGAAAAGCTGCCCATAGAGCTGCTACTCAGGGACTAGTTGGGCACCAGCCAGCAGATGGTGAGCAATTACATTGTGCATCATTTGTTTTTTATATTCTAATTCTTTTATCACTCTTATCTTTTTCTTTTCTGTTCTATCAAACTGTATTTATGTCATCCCATGAATTTTACATTTTTTTTCCTTCCAGTTCTGTCCCCCATCTGACTGCGTGGAGGAGTGAACGAGCAGATGTGTGGTGTTCTAACCGCCCGCCAGGTTAAATCACAACACAAAGATGTCCTGCCTGAGTGTCAGGAAACAGGTTTTTTTTCACTGTGATGATGACTGAGCACTGGCACAGGTTGCCCAAAGAGAGTATGAGCTCTTTCTCCTTGTTTCAAAAACCATCCAGACACTGTTCTGGGCAGCTACTTCTGGCTGACCTTGCCCAAGCAGAAGAAGTTGGACCAGATGACTTCCTTAGCCCCTTCTAAACTCATGCATTCTGTTATTCTGTAATCCTGCCTTTATGTGTTATTATCAGCTAAACATATATTAAACCTTGTTTAGCATACTTAACTAGTTCTTATTGTAACCAAAGCACTGATTCACCAAAGCACAAATTGTTTATATCAACCTAAAATACACCACTACTCCTGTATATCCTAATTCCCACAGTCCTCCAGCATTTCAATTCACAATTTAGTCTTCTGCTGATAGTTATTTATTTTCTTTTATATGCAAAGCTCATGCTGGATTTCTATCAATAGAAAAGCTTTTCCAAAGTATTCTCGAAAGATATTGCACATGATACAGTCCTTCAGCACACAACCTTTAGAAAAAAAGGATGGGTTCTTCTACTGCATTTGTTATTAGCAATTCAATTACATTAATCAGCCCTAAATGGAAATTAGAATTTCTACTTGAACTGAAATTATATGAATGGGTAAGTTTATCACAACATGACATTCGAAATATTTCACAATTTTGGAAATTGATGTGCCTCTGGATTTGAAGGATTTGGTTCTGATCACCAAACATTGGTGATCATTGAGAACATTGGTGATCAGGAGATCATTGACAAGTACAGAATAAAGAACTAGTAGATTAACTTTCAGATGGGCCCTGTCTTTGTTCAAAGACTGGCCATTACTTAGATTTCACCTTACTTTGCTCCTCTTTTATCACTTGCAAGTCAATGAAATACTAATAACTATCAGTAACCTGATGCTGAAAAGCAGGCACACTGGTAGGAAATCTTTCTTTTTCCAGAAGGCAACTGAATAATGTAATTCTTGGAATTACCAGAACTAGGAATCACAGAATAGCTGAGGTTACAAGGGACCTCTGTGGCTTATCTGCTCCATCTTCACTCCTCAAGCAGGGACAGGTAGAGACAGTTGCTTAGGACTGTGTCCAGATGACTTTTAAGTATTTTCAAGGAGGGAAATTTCATGAACTCTTTTGGCAACCTGTTCAAGTGCTTAGTCACCCTCAGAGCAAATGAGGGTTAACGAGTGAACAATTTTCTTAAACTCTAGCTTTCACAGAATGAATATTTCCTGGATATTTTTGGTATTTCAAATTACTTCAAAGAAATGTTCCCATTTTTGTCACTCAACAAACTTTCTGTGTTCTTTTTATTTTTACTGTTTTCTGCTAATAACCACATAGCTTTTCCCTATCTAACCTCCCTCTCAAAATTTTCACCTATCCCACACCCTGACAATTCTAAGAGAAGTTTAATTGGATTTCTAAACCTTAAAGGCACTATTTTCAGCTGCCTAACACTCTATTACATTTCTGACAGAGGCAAGACTTTCAATTTCGGATGGAAAAGAGCTGCAGGTCATATAAACAAAAGGTTCAAAATAATTTGTAAAACCAACAGAGATTATATTGCTGTGGATTAATCATCTGTATAATCTATAAAGCAGTGAGATAGTCAGAACAGCAATGCTTAGAACTACAAAACAAAGGCCTTGCTTTTTTGTGTTTCTTTTTTTTTTTTTTTTTAAGAAATAGTCAACTTGGGAACATATCAGAGCAATTCACTGGTAAAAAGGGAAGGGAGACACTTACCAAATAATTGATAGCTGGTTATAAAACCAAAATTGCCACAAGTTTGGTGGGTTTTGTTTGGTTTTTTGTAGGTTTGTTTGTTTTATTTCAAAAGATGTTTTGTTTCTATTATTGAGCACAGATTTCTAGGTCATTGGGTGATTTCTGTGTAGAACACAGAAAAAAAGTCTTTTTTTTTTTTTTTTTGACAGAAATATAGCAGCCCTGACTGTTGACAAAGATGCTCTCTCAGACAGCCAAGATCAATTGCATTTGTAGCTGTTCCACTCATAAAAGCAACTGGTTTCCATTATATTTAGAATAAAAGAAAACCCAAAATAACAAGTATGAACGATTAGCATTTTTAATTCTGGCCACTAAATCAATTGAACAGGATTTGCATTTCAAATCCTCACCAGTTGTCATGAAAGACACTATGGTGTTTCTGTTTGGTTTTTTAGTTTGTTTTGGCAAGTAAGAAAAAGTTAGTTCCACTCCTTTGGTTGAATTCCAGTTTAGTAATTAATTACATTCTGCCCACTTAAATGATCTTAGAAATTTCATGGGAAAAGCTCCTCCTCCCTTCTTTCCTAAATGTAACATATTGCTGCTTCCTACTGTTCAAATACCAAACTCATTATATCCCAATTCCATGTCTGACTAAACAGAATGAGTTTGAAATGGAACAGTTTTAAAGGAAGTGCTTAGGGATTTCTCTGAAAGACAATGTTCTAGACATGCAGCATGAAATTGTTATCACTAGAAAATTAAAGAGTTTTACTTTCAAAAACATCTCGTTAAGTATGTTGACTGTCTTCTACAATATGTTTTCTTATTTATTAAAAGGTGAAAAAATCTCAAAGTGTGCTAAAATGTAAACTAAATTCTGATTTCTGACTTTTCTGACTTTCCTATTTCCTCTGCAACATGTCAGGTTAACAAAGATGAAAGTGAACATGAACTTACCCAATTCCTCTGGTTCCAGGAAGTGTTGGGGAGGGAGGGTTGTAATTTATCAGAAAAAAAAATTTTGACTTTCAGTAAGTAGTAATCTGAATAGAAAAAAGTCTGGTGAAGGAGAATGAAGTCAGCATCAAAACAGATCATTGGTGAAGTTATATTTTCCTCTGTGAGAGTTTTGCCCCTTCAAGAATCTCATTTCTCTACTCTGTTCTGTATCCCCAACTGAGATGAGCCATCTTCTAGATGTAAAAGATGAAACGCCTAAGATACAACATATTCCTAATATCAAACAATGGATGAAATCCTTCTCATCAATGTTAGAATCATGTTTCTACAGAACTGGTTATGCCTTATTTGGAGCTCCAGTCCTGGTCTCCACAGTACAACAGAGGACATGAGGGGTTCCAGCAAAGGACCATGAATGTGATTCAAAGACTAGAGCATCTCTCCATAGGAGGCTCAAAGAGCTGGCATAGTTCAGTATGGAGAAGAAAAGGCTCAGGGATCTCATCAATACCTACAAATACCCGGAGGGAGGATGTACGGAGGACACAGACAGGTTCTTTTTAGTGTTTCCATTGTCAGGAGAAGAGGCAATGGGCATGAAATGAAACTCTGGAGAGTCTCTCTAAAAATCAGGAAAAGTGTTTTACACTGGCACATGTTGCCCAGAGCACTTATGGAGCCGCTATCCATGGAGATGTTCAAAAGCCACCTAGACACTCGTCTGGACAGTCAGCTCTGGGTGACCTTGCTTGTGGCAGCCATTCCTGCTCAGGTGTCTTCTAATCTCAGTTATTCTGTGATTATTTGGAAGTTTTCAGTATAAATAGTATATTCTGACAAATCTGAAATACAACATATAAGTTAATACAATAGAAATTATCTTGGCAGTTTTTCTGAACACTTTATTAATTGTGATAAAAAATAGAATCCAAACCCCCGCAATTTTACTGTTTTTCTGTTGTGTAGTATTCACATTACTATTTAACAACACTAAAACACTTATCAATGTCCTGTGTTAATTACAGACAAGAGAACTCCTCTCATGCGCATTCATTTTGACTTTTTAAATTCCTTGGGACTCTGCTCTTTCATCCTTTTCTTTCCCTTTCTGTTAGTCTGTTATCATCCACATTTTTTCACTGCAAAACTGTTTAAGATTATTTTTTTTCTTTTATATTCCCCAGTACTTTTCAGAAAGAGAGAAAGAACTGAATTAGATGTTTGTTTATCTAAAATACAATGGGGTTTTTTTAGAAAGTGGAATCCTAGCTCTTTTAGATAGCCCTAAATGCTTTTTAGACATGAACTTGAATTGTTTCTTGGTCCTTGCTCAGCTGAATAATGCACATAAAATAAATGAAAGAGTAGAATTATAATATCCAGTTTGCTTCACCTCTTTTTCTGTGACACGGTGAAACAGTTCACTATATATATATATAGATATAGATAGATAGATAGAGATATAGATGATAGATATAAATAGAGATGATATAGATATAGATATATAGAGATATAGATATAGATAGATGATATAGATATAGATAGATAGATAGATAGATAGATAGAGCTATTTGTATCATCCACAGATCTTTTTATCTTCATTTCTTTGCTGAATACTTCCATATATACACATTTCACCCAAGAACACCTTACTATTCAATTTTCTTCCCTCTATTGTACCTTTGCAAAGCAATCATATGATAGTTTCTCATCCAGTGTAATCAAATTGTAAATATAGCTGCTCTGCTTAGTGTTCTCTGTTCATATACATTCCTCCTGTTCGACAGGTGTTTCCATTCTTCCTACCTATTTTCCACACTATTTCCCAAGGGTTCTGCTCAACTGATTTTTTTATCACATCCATTTTGCTTGGTCTCTGTTTTCCTGCCAAGATAGGAGTCAAACAATCCATTCCTGTGCTGAGCATGGTGATGTAATGCAAAACAGAGTCCACAAGGGAAGGTCCTGATGGGTGAGTTCCTACTGCTGCCTGAACTAATAGAGAAGAAGAATGTGCTCAGACAAGCAGAGAAGATAAAATGCAGCAGACTTGTTCAAGGATGAAGTAGCACCAAATGACTGCTTCAACTGAAAGAGAACAGAGCTGAAGCTGCTGGGAATGAGATAGTGGATGGCAAAAGAACAGAAGCTGATGAGATTTGAAGACACTATTTCCCAAGACAGAAGCAAGAGGGCTTTCTTTTAGAGTCCCTTACAAGAGCCACAGTGACCATTTAAAAAGAACTAATAAAAATTATTTCTTCATTTTCAGTACATAATGCAGGGCGGCTAGGTCTTTAAAAAGATGAACTAGACTGTGCAGCCTGACTGCTGCACAGTTTGCTAAATATTTTCACCATCATATTTTGTGAAACATTACCATGATCACTTTCAAATACTTGATAAAATATGTCCAATTTAAATAAAGAATGAGTGTCTTGGCCACTTTGAGCAACTCATTAAAATTTGCAGTGTCATAAATGTGCTACACCTTAAAAAGTACTAAAATAGAGACAATGAGATGAAAATTTCAACAACAGAACCTTACGGTGGTTCCATCCTCACTTCATTTCTGAAAGCATGTAAAAGCTCTGTCCCTTGTGTTAGGTTGCTGAATCCCAAACTAAAGGGTCCTCAGTCATTTCTGTGTGGCACTGCATTGCAGCAGCACCAATTCACTGCCACCTTAGTACAGTGGCATAATTTTTCATCTGGAATTAGTTGAGAGCTTGCTCAAATCCACTTAAAGGAAAATCTTAATGACAGCACCCATATGGGCTAATGCAAATCTAAACTGGTAGACTCCCTCATAACGTAGCTAAAGCACCCATGTACAAGCTGTATTTTTTCCCTACATACAGAGATACCAACTGCAACCACCAAATACATCTAACATAGCAATTCAATGTAAATTGTGCCAAGTAATGATAAGGGAAATATGAGCAAAGGAAGCAGCAATAGCTAAGACAACTCAGCAGCAAGAAATACAGAGATACAGTAAAACTGTGGAGAAATGACAAGAGTAAATGTATCCTGGTTGCAGAATAGTTGTAATTTATAATATTACTGTATTCTAATTATTATAGACTAATATTCATATGTATTTACCTGACTTCCTATTGAATCTAGACTTTCGACCTTTCAACCTAATTTCTCCTTAAAGAATTTATTGCTTATTTGTCTTCTTGGAACATCAAATAGAAAATTCAGATCTAAGTTTTTTCTGCCACTTCCATAACCATTGTACTGCATACATGATTTGTCTTATGCACCACTGGGATAGTACTATTATCATTGTTTGCATTTTTCATTGAAGATTTCCAACAAATTTCTATTAAACTTGCCTTTTCCAAAACATGCAGTTATTTCGTAGTTCCTGAACACCCCTTCAACAGTTTATAAAGAAAAGTTTAAAAATTATCTATGTCTCTGTTCAATTTTGATTTGAAGGGAAAAATCTAAGAATGCATGTGATCTATTTTTACTTGAAATTTACTTAAGTGTGGCTGGTAGTTCAGTAAAAGACAAAGAGATAACTGGAAGTTTTGTTGGTTTTGTTGCCCAGCTACTGAATCTTTTTCCTTTGACAGAGTGATTAACTCTCAAAATCTTTTCTAGTGTGGCAAAAATTGTTTTATACTTCAGCTGGATCATTTGAGTATTGGGAAACAGAAAGTAGAAATAACCCACCACTTCTGAATTTCACCAAACATTGTTTGTCCATTTTTAAAAATTCTGCACAAATATTTACATTTCATATCACGTATGGTCATCAGTTTTAAATTATAAGTTACATTCAAACACCTCAGACTGCCTTCACTAGCTGAAATTCTTCATGTTGGCACAACACATGACCTCCACAAGCTCAGCAACCGAAGAAAGATCCTTTGTTATGTTCACTCTGTTTGAAATGGCACAGATGCAATTCTTTTGTTAACTTTTTCTTCTTCATGATAGAAGCATTCGTTATGGCAGAAATCTGACAATGCCAGTTTTCTAGCATACACTATTTTGAAAATGAATGGAGAGATTGAAGCACTGCATGCTTCAATTCATGCAGCAGCAGCAGAGATGGCCACTTATCCAAGAAAAAAGGACTGGAATATCACAACAAATTTTCCTCTGAAAAATTAATGGACTCCTCTCAAGAAATTACAAGGAATAAGTTATTTATAAATTAAAACTGGTTAAGTTGCCAAATATTTGAGACAAGATGATATTATTTTATGTGGTCTTCTGCAAAAATGGTGGATGAAATGGGGTTTTACTATGTTCCAGCTAAAAAACCGTGAGTTTTGATGTTTACATATTATCACTTTAGTCACAATGTGAGTGCAAATAGAATCACTCTAAAGACAACATTCAGCCCCAGAACAATATAAAACACTTCCTCACAGTCAAAATTTACTTACAAGACCTTTATTTTTCTCACAGTGTGATTGTCTTGGATCAAACACCAACGGTTTTGAGTGTTTTCAAAATGTCTAGTTTGTAGAAATACTACTATAAATAAAAGTATTTTTGTCCTGCTGTGCTGAACAGCAATTGTACAAGACTGGCTCTGGCATGCCAGTCAATACATCTCAAGAATGCAGTGAAGAACTGCACAGTATCCCAAAAACGCTCTATGGAGTTATTTGTACTAGGAGTGACAATTAATTTTTATGTATCCAAAAATTCCAAGGTCTTAATGAATTTCAGAACAATGAATGCAATCTTCCTTTTTACATCTTATTATATTAACAATTAAAATCCCACTAAAGAACCTAGCTATAAAAATCAAAACAAGATTTAATTTTGTGTTTTCAGAAGCCTGATTTATTCAGTATTTTATTTTGCTGTATTTTCTGCTGGGATAAATGCTTAATACAAATCAAAGCATTCAAAAGTAAATCAGATATCAGACAGATTTCCTGAAAATATTAATTTGTGACTTTTAAAAGAGTAACTCACACAAATATTTGGATATTGGCTTTATTTTGTACTGGACTCAGGAAAGTCCTTGGGTATATTCGCAGTCATGGATGCAGAGACTACTTAAAAGTTTGCATAATTAAAAGCCATGACTAAGAAATAAAACTTTTAACTACAACAATTCAAGTGTGCTTTAGATCATCATGATTTTTCATCTGTGGGAGCAGAAAAAGAGGTACTACCACGTCTCCAGGTTTTTTTTTTTCCTCCAGTGTCCACAAAGGAATTTGATTTTTACCTGGCATTTGCACACAGGGTTAGCAACATAACATGATTTTCATTGCTTCTTTGGGGAGTTGCACTAGGAAATGTGTCTGTGCTCCTCATATGTAATGTGGACTATGTCTCGTTTTTATAGAAAGAGAACTTATCCTATGTTTATTCTTTTGACCTATGCCATAGCAAAGTAATACAATTAGTGTCAGTATTTTTAAGTAGTGGAAAATATAACAGTGCAGAGCCAATGTGCATCATTTAGAAAACAATATGAACAAAATAGCTTGCCAATGTGTTAGCAAATATTTGGATGTCATACTTTAATATCTCTACCATAAATGTGTCAGCTCAAACTAAAAGTGCATTGTATACTGCTTCATTGCAAGGACAATGAAAATGAATCTCTCTTAATTTTCATTGTCCAAATGTGCAATTAAACCCTGCTGATGTGGTAAATATAAAGCTGCTTTGTTACTTCAATGTGAGTTGATTATTACAATGAAGCCTCCCAGTTTGAGTTTAAATGAGAAATCAAATTGATTAGCATATAATTAGAGATAAACAGGCTCACATGAAAATCTAACCTCATGCAGGCATTGTCTGTTCAGTTAAGTAGGGCTCAAACTGAGCTTTCCATTTATAAACATAAATTGGACTTAGCTGAAAATTGCTCTGTCTCCTGGCTGTCAGTGATATGATTCAATGTATTTGGTAGTCTGTCATTGTGGAATGACATTTAGAACACTGAATACCAATATGCACTGCACCAAAGACTGCTGAACTTCACATTTGTGACTCAAGTTTAAGCTTTATATCTCCTATTCAAGAAGAACCTTGATGGCTTAATGGATAAGATGCTGATCTTTCCCAGTCTACCATCTGAGCAATGAGGACAGGTAAAGTGTTGTTTGTGCTTAATCCTAGGGAAGCAGGAGGCTGCATCCTGCACAATCAGCAACAACTTTTCAAAGACAGGTTGAGTAATGTTTGAGCCGTGTCCCTCTAAAGCTATTTTAATGGATCATAAACATTAATTTAACCATATAATCAAATACAACAAGGTCTACAAGTGCACTCTTAAGTGAGTCAAGAAAAAAACAGGAAGATTTTAAACTTTAATTGGAGACTTTTTTCCTAAGTGAACATAACCAAAAAGGTGCAAATAGATTTAAGAGATATTTCCCATTCAGGGGAATGGATTTAAACTGTCACAAAGTCTGATCTTAGTGTTCTTGTGACTTGCATTGGAAAACACTCGTTAAAAGAATCTCTACATATCTTATTATAATACATGAACAGCAGGAGAAATAACATTTTCATACAAAATATTTTAAAATAAAACTGCTGCTGCTTGCATGGGTCCCACTAGATTTGCAGTCTTATATTTAACAATTATAAAGAGGGAACTGAACCATTAAAAATTTTAACTTGACTTTTTTAGTTCCTTAGAATTAAGATAATTTGTTTTATTACACCAAGAACTGGGAAGGAAGATTTTATTTACATGCTTCAATGCTTGGCTTGTCACACACTGTTACTAGCACATGCAGATCATGTCATCCCCCCTTTTTTTTTTTTTTTTTTTTTTTTTTTTCCCAAGGAATTAACTGCAAGAAGTATAATTATAGCTTGATATCTCAAGCAAGTAGCATAATACTCAAGGTGGGGAGTCACTACATGGATGAAGACTTAAAAAATACTGAATATTGTAGACCATTTCCATTACAGCTATTTTACTTGCCAAACACCATTTGTTATGCTGAATCACAATCAAAACTTGCTTGGAAATTGATAAATTGAATTCAAATTATTTTAGACAGATAAATATAAAATATAAGGAATACTCTTAAAACCTCTCCACAAAAAAAAAAAAAAAAAAAAAAAAAAAAAAAAAAAAAAAAAAGATATTATCCCAGAAATGTTTTGATGTTTTGTAGAGGGGAAAATAGAGGCCTTAAGATTGATTTAAATGAAAATATAGAGATTTTCTTTGCTAGAAAGATGTTTTATTCACAACATGTTTCACCCAAATCTTTCTTTGTTTTGCAACTGATTTTTCTGCATCTCCATAAAGCATTTTAACTTTAGTGTCTCTACAGACTGCCCAAAGAGCTTAGGCAGTCTCCATTTTTATAGGTTTTCAATATCCTAAAGTTTCTTGCAGCCTGAAGGAACATTCCTTTTATGTGTCTGGACAATTCCCTTCTAATCATAGATTGACCTGATGAGAATTATAGGATAGACTGTTAGTGGTGGGAAAAAAAGTACTCAAATTTCTGTTAGCTTTAAAAAAAAAGTTAAATGTTAAATGAAAAACAAGAACTCTTATCTTAAACTTAAGGTTTCATTTGAGAATTGCTTTTCTGGACAAGTGAGGTAATACTGACATATCCTTGCTTGATCACTTAGACCCTTGTTTTTGTGCTGTCATAGCCTGACATTTTTAGTCAGCTAGAAAGGCCCAAAAAGGCAGATTCACTGGTGCATCCTTTGGAAAACACCAATTCACTGTGAGACCCCATAACTGAGCTTGCCTTTGAACAGAGAAATGCTTGCCTTCCCCTACTATGGAAGAGAAAGACATTCCCTTGTTTTCCAATTATGTTTCCAATGATTCCAAGCTGAAAACTTTGCAAGTTTTTTTTTTTTGTTTTTTTTTTTTTTTAATTTATATCTATGTGGCAAACAGTGGGGCAATAAAATAACTTTGTTCAGTAGACAAGGCAGGCAGGGCTAGCAAATGAAGCAACCAAAACATGGCCCACCTCATCATCACAAGCACATCCTATATTCCTACTCTAACTTTTTTTGGTTTTCCCTCACTAATGGCATTATTTTAAAATATGGGAAGACAAATATTTTTCTACTCTGAAGATATATTCTGAAGATATTAAAGCAAAACTCCTAATTACACAAGTTTATTTTTTTGAAACTTGACTTAATGTGAAATGACTTATCTCTATAGCTTAGTATTTAATGTGAGCTCCTGATTTGGGAGGAATCAGAGAGAAAAGTAAGAAAATAAGAGAAAAAATCTCTCACAAAATGGAAAAGCTATTTCTATCTTTCAGAAAATACAGAAAAGATTTATATCTATAACTCATACAAACATCAAAGTTATGATATCCTGGTGGAAAAAGTGGATGAAGATGACCCTAAAATTAGAAAGAATAATCTTTTGGAATTGTTTTCATCATTTATTGCTTGATATTCCATTTCAGGATTTAATTCAATTTCTTTCTAAGTTTTATAAAAGAAAAACAAACCAAAATTTCCATTTTTCAGTACAACAGTCAAATTGATAGTCTGGGAAGAAAAAAATAGCCTATGTGCAGCAGGAAATGGGATAAGAAAAGATGTCCTTTTGTGAAACTGTTGTTTCTTTCTCAATCACTACAGAAGCTTCTGAAAAAGGCAGGTAGTACAGTAAAAAAAAAAAAGTGGAAAAAAGTACAGTGAAAAAAAGCTATCTTGTCTGAAACAGGTGATAATCTTCTTTTCATTGGGAGAATAAATAGCCAGTAAACAACAGGAGACGACTTTCTGAGCTTTTGCCCACTGCCTTCAAAGTGATTTGGATTCTAAGGGATGCTCTTGTAGTAGAGGATGCTGTGCTACACAAGGGTAGCTGAAGAGAAGGTCTGTGCACAAAGCAGTGCGGGACAGTTTTGAACCACAGCGGAAAGAATCTAGCACTGATACTCTTCAGAGCAGCAGTGTCACTGAATCAGCATAGAGCCACACTCACACTAATAAACCCTGCCAAGATTAGCCTAGTCCCAGACCATAAACTACCAAAGTTCTTGCTAGAAAATTCATTCCATGAAAAGATCCTCATATAACTAAAATGCTGTCTGGATTTCTTCTGGACCAAGCTCTGACATCCAGACATAATTTCCTCTTTACCTCTCTTGTAGGTAAGGCTTTGAAACAAATTTCACTTACAGATCTTCCAGTCCTAGACATCGAAGAATCTTCATATTTAAATAAAATTTCTTGGTATCTGATAAAAAATATTCTGCATTGCAGCTATATATGAGCTATCATTCAAGACAGAAGAATGCTATGAACATCTACTTTTTTTAGTAGAAGTGCTTATTTTCCCCTTAGTAATTAATACTTCAGTAGAGCACAAAACTTTACTTACATAATTTTCCCTACAGTCTTAATTTTAACCAACACTCATCCTATCAGTTGACATTTTAGTATGTGTAAGTTCTCCCCAGGATACATACTATAAAAATCGTTCACCTCTGTAGAACTCAAGACTTGGTGACAAAAACAACAAAGCAGTTCACCTATCTATTCTGCAACAATTTATCCATTTAGATTACTCAAGATACAGTAGTCAAAGAGCAAAGGTGCAGGTCATTCCAAGTTGTGCAGCTCTTCCTAATTAAAACCAAACACCTCTCAGTTTTTGTGTGAGTTGCTGGCATGCCTCATGAAGGACAGGTTAAAGGAACCCAAAGAGAGCTGACATTTTATTCAGCAGAACTGATTATTCCAGTGAAATAATAATTTAGCCAAAGTCAATTAAAAAGTAAAATATAAAGGTTTAAAAGCTACTTCTGAGAGGAGTTTTGTTCTTTTTTTCTCATTTCTATTGGGTTTGTTTGTTTTACACTTCCTTGAAATATATGTTGCAATAGTCAAGGAATAAATGACAGTCAAGAAATCCATTTTATTTCAGCAAAAAGTGATTATTTAAGTTTTATAGGTGATTTTGAGTCCTCTTTCTCTCCTCCCACCTTCAGTTTTCTGTTTTACCAGAATATGTTTTTAAAGGAAGCAGCACTGAAGAGATGCTTATTGGTTGAATTCTGCTGTGTTTCTAATAGCCCTTACTGAAAGAGCAAAACAAAGCAACTGTTGTCATGTTTCCACATAACATGACATAACATGTTCTGTATGCCTAGAACAGAAACCAGGCATTTTATCACTTTGTTCCCCAAGTCCTGTTTGCAATGACAAAATAATATAATTGTAAAATGTTTGCCACTGGGATGAAGTACTGAAGATATAATAGCTGAATAAAAATTCAGCACTTCTACACTTATGACAGATGAGTCATTGCTGCAAATTCTTTAGCAAGTACTTAGAGAATCTTCATATCCTAAAAAAAAAAATCTGTTCCTGAAGTACTTCCCTGACATGCATTATTTCCTCTTCTTCCTGAAATTCCTGTGCAGCCTTTGATATCACCACCTGCGCACAAGTACAGAGAATAAAGTGAAGAAATACAAGTCTCCAGACAAGTCTCCACACCAACAAACATCGCACTGTGGTATCCATTCTGGTTCTTATATTAATCCATTTGAAATCATGCAACTTCTGGCCTTTTATTTACAGAGAGTTGTGCTCCAGGTTATTTACCTCAGTCTGTTGTGCAGGCAGAGCTCTTAATCACATAAGATTAGTGGCAAACTGAATTATTTCACTTCCATGGGTTTCCAAAGAAAACTCTTCAGCCCTAGTGTATGACCATAGCACATCAGAAGTGTGAAGGTCCTTGCACATCTACAATATTTCAGTCAAAGGCAGGAAATAGGTGAATGAGAACACATTTTGAATCTCCCCACGGTCACCAGACAAATGCCACTAGAAGAACTCTGCAGAAGTCTGACCTGAGATCTGAACTAATCCCCACAGCCAAATGTAACAGCAAAAAAAAATTAGGAGTTAAGTCTGCTGATGAGTTTATCTCACATAAAAGATAAAGCTAGATATTGAAAAATTTTAGAAACAACTTATAAGATTCACTGATTGAGCAATAAAATATTATATGAAGTTCAAGGTAGACAAATTTAAAGTGACTTATATGGAATGATCACAGTATCACATTTTATATTCACAAGAGATGCTGAAATTACTTATTAACCAAACAAAGTATCTTGCCAGGGGGGAGATGGAGGAGTGATTTTGGTGACAGGTAGCTCCATGAAACCACCAGTTCAGTAGTAGAGACCCATTTCTACCACTTGTTTTGCCTTTTTAATTAGAAAAAAATGAAAAGCTAAAAAAACCTTTGTTATTCAACAGTACATATCCATGACTTGCTTATACCTTGAACACTGTGTGCCATTATTCTCACTCATCTAAAGAAGGAATACAGCACAAATAAACATAAATTGTTCAAAGAAGGGTGACAAAGACGGTCAAACAGCTTCTACATATTGAAAAGGGTAGTGGTCAAGTACCTTTTAGCTTAGAAATGAGGTTACACAGAGTATGTGAGAGAAGTTCAGAAATCTCAGAAAGGACAAGGGTGGATAAGACTAACTCCTCATTCTGTATTACTCATATGATCTTTGTGTTTTCCATTTGTTCAGACAAATCATTATGTTACTGCTTGAGAAGTTAAAGAAAATACCTTACAGCACAATATTATTGATGTTGTTTTCCTCTGTGTAATCACACTACTTTCTGTGCATCCTTCTATATTGAATGTACTGTTCAAGCTTTGTTACATAGTTCTTCTTTAATTCACAGCCCAGAATGAAAGTTAAGGAATTGCCTGTCACAGAAACAGACAGAGAATTACAGGACATAATCAGAAATCACAGGGTCACAGAAACAAAAATAAGGAAAAAACACTAGCAGTCATGAAAAATTCCATGTTAGCACTTTTTATGTAATTGTTAGAATTTGTGTATTTTCCTGGGAAAAGTATTCTGCATATAACATGTTTGACCACACATGTGGAAGGAGGCTGCATTGAACAGAAAATAATTTTGTTTATGAAAACCTGAGGGAAAAGAAAGTTAGACTTTTTATACCGGCATTTCAGAGAGAATTTTACTGAAATACAACTCTCTAGTGAGGACATTTAGGAAGATAATTACTTTGTTTTGGTTGTTCCTTTTATTCCAAGAGGGTTTTTTTGTTGGTTTTTTTTTTTTTTTTTTGTACCTAATAGACTCTACTATGTCTAAGTTGTAGACATAGTAGAGCACTAGAGCATTTACCATAGACAGATCTGGAGTCACAGCACAACAGATTCATTGAAGTTGGAAAAGACCTCCAAGAGCATTGAGTCCAAACTTTGTCTGATCACCAACTTGTCAACTAGACCATAGCAGTAAGTGTCCTGTCCAGACATTTCTTGAATAACTCCAGGGATTGTGACTCTAACACCTCCCTGGCAGTCCATTTCAATGTTCAACAATGCTTTCTGTGAAGAAATTCCTCCTGATGGCCAGTCTGAACCTCCTCTGTCATATCCAGAGGCTGTGTCCTCTTGTCCTGTTTTGGTTGCTTGAAAGAAGAGGCCAGCTGCCACCTGGCTAAAGCCTGCTTGCAGGTAGTTGTAGAGAACAAACAGTTCAGTTTTATCATAGAATATCCAGAGTTGGAAGGAACTCGTAAGGATCATTCAGTCCAACTTCTGGCCCTACCCAGGAAAACTCCAAGAATCATACCATGTGCCTGAGGGCGTTATCCAAATGCTTCCAGAGCTCTAGCAAGAGGCCTCTGGGTTGTGGTTTGCAGCCTGGACCTCAGAGAATGACAATCACCCAGAACAGCTAGTGATAAAGGAGTACTGGAGTTGATCTCCTTGTCCAGATCGATAAAGATGTTAAACACAACTGGGCCCAATTCTGAGCCTTTGGGAATGCCAGCTGGATGTGGTTCCATTCACCACTACTCTCTGGGCCTGGCCCTCCAGCCTGGTTTTAACCCAGCAAAGACTGCACCTGTCCCAGACACGGGCTGTCAGCTGCTCCAGGAGAATCACACGGGAAACTACACCAAAGGCTTTGCTGAAGTCCAGGTAGACAACATCCACAGACTTTTCCTCGTCCACTGGATGGGTTTTTGGGTCATAAAAGTTCAGGCTGGTTAGGCAGGACTTGCCTTTCCTAAAACCATGCTGTCTAGGCCTGATGCCCTTGTTCTGTGGGTGTTGTGTGGTGGCACTCAAGATGCCCTGTTTCATAACCTTCCCAAGCTCCAAGGTCAGGCTGACAGGCCTGTAGTTCTCCAGATATTCCTTCCAGCTGTTCTTATGGGTGGACATCACTCTGCCTACCCTCCAGTCATCTGAGACCTTCCCAATTAATCAAGGCTGATGGTAAACCATGGAGACCTGCTTGGTGGTCCAGAGGTGAGCTTTTACACCGGTTCCCATGGGTACCCTTGGATAAATCCCACCCGGTCCCATACACTTGTGAGTGTCTAAGTGGCTCAGAAGGTCACTACCTTCTTCCTCTTGGATGGCAGAAGCAGAAGGTATTCTGCTCCTCAGCCCTATTTACCAGCTCAGTGGATGGTTGTCCTGACTTTCATTCTCCCGTATGACATATTGGATTAAAACTTTTTCTGGAAGGGTTTTAAAAGAGAATAGGTGGACAGCACGCAGAGATAACTGGAAATTTATGAAGTCTTGTTTTCTATTATTATTGTGAAATCACTCTGTATATCTTAGTAGAATGCTACATATACCATGTCTTGTGTAAAACTCTTCTATCATACTTTTTTTCATTTTGTATTTATTAAAATGCTACAGGCGGCTGCTACACAATAAAGACTGAAAGTTACCATTTTATTTTCTGCTCACCATGCCTTCAGGAATAGGCTCTGTATAGAGACAGGTACAGAAACCTGTAATTTATGACTCCCACTGCAGTTTAGACAGGAGAGAGCTTCCAAACAGATTAGTGTTGTCAGAATTTCAACTATCTGTTCATACCCTGTAGCAGAAAATTAGATATCTATAGGATTTTGCTAGGAGAAATTTACATGCCCAAGGAATTGAGCTTCTTTCATACCAGACAGGGTTCTGAGGATCTACATTTTAGATGTTATTGCCCAAATCCCCCAGTAAATCCACCCATAATGCTGAACTGCTATGGTGTTTCTGGGTTTACAAAAAATCGTATCAAGTTAAATTCCCATACTTTTTCAAATTCCAAATTTACTATATATCTAAATAGGAAAGAAGATATCATTAAAGTTTTGTAAAATAGATCAATAATAATAATTGACAGTAGAATATATACTATATTAACTCTTGGCAGATTTTTTTCTTTATTTTTATTACTTAGTCTGAGACTGGATCCTGGAAAAGTCTTTTTCTCACTTATGAGTTATGGTAAGAAATTATTTAGGAGCTGCTGTAAAAATACCAAGAAATGTAGTAGCTTTTCTCTCAGAGAACCCACTGACTTCCATGTTAAGAAAAAAATGTTGATCTTTTTCTACAACTCAGACTTAGAAATTAATTTTCAAGGACATTTCTGTAAAGAAGGAAACAAAACCTCTTAATGTAAAGAAGATGGTAGATTTTATTAGAACAAAATGCAAGAAATTTAACTTATTGTAAGATACAGCTTACATTTGTACCTTACAATTCAATTTCAATTGCTATTCACATGTTAAAATACTTTGCAACATCTTTCTCTTTTAAAATGCTTAAATGTTGAAGGATGAAAGAGCAATATGAGTGCATATCTGGTAAGGAACCAAGTTATTTAATACTGAGGAAGAGATACTCTGCTCTCATGAAAATGTGTGTAACTTTCTTTTCTTTTCTAAGAATAAATTGAAATTTATCTGCAGTCATATCTAAAATACTCACTCCTAAAAAACACCCAGAAATCTCAGCTTCTTCTGAGACACTTGTATACAAAAGTATTATTTCATAGTTATGATAATCTACTGTAAAATGCTGAGAACCCCAGGTCAATTCCCTTTCACTTCACACCAAAATAGCTGAGTCACTTCAGTAATGGCATGAAGTTTACACGAAATTTTATCCATTTTTCCCAGTACAGTATATTCAAACTCTTCAATAAAACATGAATTGAAACAGGAGCTTTTGAAACATAATAATTTTTACTGTACTAGACACAGCATTGAAGAGAGCTAGAAATAAGCAGTATAATAACAAACCCCACTGTGTCAAAGGTTTGAGATTCTAAATTCTATGACTTGACATCATTCTCGCAAGGACATTTTACTCACTAGATTTTTTCAAATGAAGCTGTGATATTGCATGTTTCTGTCTGTTTGGGAGGAATTATTTCTTAAAGGAAAAAAAAAGATATTGCAGATAGATGGTTCCTCAAATGTGCGTAGTAAAGGCTGCAAAAGGCAGACACACTTTTGCATCAGTTATGAAAATTTTCTATACCTTGCAAAGTCTGAACTATGAAACTTCTGTTAATTCATTAATTTTAAGCCTAACTTTTTTCCAACATGTCTGCAGGAAAAAAGAGAAATTGCTGCAGAGAGTGTGTGACTGAACTTAAGTAAATGAATTTAAGTAAATATCTTCCCATATCCTTGATATTCTCTCTAATTTTAAAGTGAGGATTGCATAGACTTTCTTTAACAGAGAGATTATATATATATATATATATATATATTTGTAAGAGATATTAACACTAGGAAAGCTCAATATAGTTATTCTATAAAACACTGCAATGCAAATAAACCATTTAATAAATGCTGTTCTGGTTTCATAAAAAATCTTGACAGTGTTCAATCATTATTAGCATGTGAGAAAGTTTTTTTAAATATTTTCTCAAATAAATCCTTTAATGTTAATAAGAATTAGAATTAAGATAATAAATTTGTCCATTTTGTGCAAAGTTTCTTTCGTAACTTCTAAAAGATCAATTTATCTCTAAGTAACGTAAAATAGCTGTAGTGCAAGAATAAAATAAAATTAATAGGTGGTGAAATAATTTGAAATGCATTAAAGAAAAAGAAAAATCAGTCCTGTCAACGTTTACTGCAGAAGAAAGAGAGAAGAAATCAAAATTGCAGGGTTTTATGTCTGGACAGTTTTATTCTAAGGCACAAGAGGAAGAATGACAATTCACAAATACTGAGAAAATATTAATGCACTGAGTAAAGTTGACCAGTTCAGGACAACCTAAAGATCCAATACCTGAATAATGTTTCTATTATTATTTGCAGTATAATTTCTATGGAAGTAAAACAGGGAGTAAGACAAAATTATTGTCATTATTAAATGAGACGGGAAAGCCTTGCAAACATTGGGTTTTGCAGCCCAAATAAAGAGTTTTTCCCTTGAATGATCACTTTACAAATCTATCTGACCACAGAATGAAATTTCTTTATGCTAAACAGTGTCTGCTTTAAAACATATTATTATCTACTCTGTTTGCCATCTCTTTATTAAAGCTCTTAAATCAATAGCCAGTGTAGAGGGAACTGGGAAGAATTAGATGATTTAATAAATATGAAAGTGAATAAAAAGACACTGAGAATTATCATTTGTATTCCAGTGGTGGGAAACCACAAGCTCAGGTGAATCTTGTATTATTTCATCCATTTTAAGGAATAGGAAGGAATCTGCACTGTACCATACTTTCTTATATCTGTATTCTGAGATCCAGAGCGAGATTAGACACAATATTGATGAAGTGGTTGCTATTTCTCCAATGTAAAATAATACACTTCCCTGCAATCCAGTGAAGATGGGCAGATTACAGCTGTGCAAGAGCCTCCAATAAATCTGGGATATATCCCTTGACAATTGTGTCTAACTTTTGACAGGATGATAACAAGTGTAGTTACACAGATATTGTCACTACACTCCCCCATATTTTTACACACATTTAAATACCAATATTTTATATTTATTCCAGCATTTGCTTTATTTACATATATATCTAAATATATGGTGGATTAAAAGAAATTTAGGATGAAAAAAGGAAATAAAAACACCCTGGGTTTTTTTAAATTTCTTTTATGATGTAATTAAAGCAGAATATAGTATATGAAGGTAATGGAATAAATGTAAGATGAACACATATCTTCTTCATGTTAATCAAAACCATAAACACATTCTGATATTTTTAGAATTTAAATAGTGTATCATATTATTCTTCTGTCTTTCTTATGCTCTAATCTTACAAAATAGAGTTTTCTGTAAACTTAGAGAAACTGACACACAAGGAGACAAAAATCTGTATCTAATTTGTAAACCGATTTGGTGATTCAGCGAAGCCTACTGATTCCAGCATTCTCTACATTCCATTTACTTCAGCTTATGAAATACATAAGCATTTTTGGTACTGATGTGTCTGTTTTCTGATGTTGTCATCAGAAATGTACTTCAACATCTCGTACCAGCCTTTTCCCTAACAGGAAGTGGGAAATACTTCAAATTGATATAGAAGTTCACCAAAATTAATGTCAATTATTGTTATCCGTTGATCTCAGCAATTAATGTTTAAAATACCTGACAGCCATCCAGTACTCTTAAGCATGTCAACCAACTGGCCTTTAAAATTATAGCATGTAACACTGAAATTCTGTGTTCTCAAACCCATTTACACATAGTTTTTAATCTTCCTAGGTGCAATACTTCATTGTTGTGATTTAAACCCCAGTGGGCAGCCAAGCTCCACACAGCCACTCCCTCACTTCCCCCCTTCAGATTGCAGGAGAGAATGGGAACAAGAAAAATGAGAAAACTTGTGAGTTGAAGCAGAGACAGGATAATAGGCAAAATCTCCACAAACACACACAAAAAAAAAAAAGAAATTCACTCTCCAGCCCCCAACATGCCAGTGTTCAGCCATCTTCAGGAAAACGAGACTGCGTCATGCTTTTATAGTCACTTGGGAAGACAATTCAGAGGTTCCCTCCACTTCCTTCCTCTTTCCCTAGTTTTGTTGCTGAACAAAGTATTATAGGATCTGGAATGCCCCTATGGTTAGGGGGTCAGCTATCCTGACTGTGTCCCCTCCAAAATCCTTATTCACCCTCAGCCTTCTTGCTGGTAGGGCAGTGTGAGAGGCACAAAGGGCCTTGACATTGTGTCAGCACTGCTCAGCAATAGCTAAAGCATCCCTGTGATAGCAGTGCTGTTTTCAGCACAAATCCTAGACACAGCTACCACAAAGAAAATTATCATAGCCAAAACCAGTACTTCCATCTCATTCCCTAACATGATCTAATCTGCAAAAAACTGAACGACTACAATTTATAATATATACACAGACATCCAAGATATCATAAATTTTCTGACTTTAACACTTCAACATGTGATTGCAATCCTATTGATATCATCACAAAAACAAATTTATTGAGAAATGCACAAAACTGATCCTTGTAGAAGCTATATTAAGGTACATGGAGGGCAGGGAGGTAATTTGAGACAGCCAATATAGTCAAAATCCTTTCTGAAAAACACAGTGATTTTCTATGACAGAGAAACTACATCAAGTGGATAAGTGAAGAGCTACAGATATAATTTACCTGGACTTATGTGAAGACACTTTATGACACAGTTCCCCACAACATGCTTCTCTCCAAATTGGAGAGTGATGGATTCAACAGATACACTGCTAGGTGGATAATGAATTTTTTGGATGGTTGCATCCAGAAGGTAGTGTCAACAGCTCACAGTTCCAATGGACTTCAGTGACAAGTGGTGTCCCTCAGGGGTCTGTACTGGGACCAGAGTTATGCAATATCTTCATTAAGGACATAGAAAAAGAGATCAAGGGCATGCTCAGCAAGTTTGTGATGACACCAAGATGAGTGATGCCTTTGACACACCTGAAGGATG
>VZSR01001477.1:2719023-2738943 GCA_013398615.1 Brachypodius melanocephalos
GAAACTCAGTTCATCAGAGGGAGGGAAAACCTCTCCTGTGAGGAAATGCTGAGAGAATTGAGATCAGTCTGGACAAGAGAGGGCTTTGGGGTCACCTAACTGTGGCCTTCTAGTATTTGAAGTGAATTTACAGGAAAGATGAGGCAAGACTATTTACAAGAGCATGTGGTGGCAAGCTAAAGGGGAATTTGTTCACATTTAGAGTAGGTTTAGATCAATATCAGAATAATAGTTTTACTCTGAGCGTGGTGAGGCAATGGAATAAACTAGCCATGGAATTTGTGGATGCCGGATTTCTGAAAATATTCAAGGCCAGATTGGATGAGGCTCTGAGAAATCTGGCCTAGCAGAAGATGTCCCTGCCCACAGTAGGGACATTGGAACTAGATGATCTTCGAGGTGCCCTTCCAATCCAAGCCATTCTATGATTCTATGAAGTGCAATTGTTTGATATTTTGCAATATCCAGTATGATAATGACTTACATATATTAATGTAACCCCAGATAATTCCAGCATCCAGTTTCATAGTAGTATTCCTTCTCTGCTTTGTTCTACTACAGTTGTAAAAATGTAAGGGAAGTACCTTGGAAACAGTTGGGCTAGATTCCATGTGTTATTTAATGGATTCTTTTGCTAATTCCTCATGTTTGGACAAGAAAAGTACATTAGATCTTGGCACAACTTACCTTCATTTTAATTAGCATTGTCTTCCAACCAAATGGCAAGAAAGTCCTGACCTACATGTGGAATGACAGTATGAAATATGAAATCAGATGTTATTTTCCTGGAGGTAGACAGTTATACAATCATAAAATAAAACCTGCTAACAATCAACCTCTACAACATACTAATTCAAATATTTCTTTCTCCCAGCTTTCCTCAGTTTGTTTCCGCTAAAAGTTAGATTCCTTTTGAAAGAAGAATGTAGGACACCAAACTAGTAATGTGATAGTTGCTAATATGTAATTTCTTTAAACACACACAAATGTCATATTTTCAGGAATAAATGTGGGCTTGTGCACAAAACAATTGCAATGACAGATTTAGATACTTTTGAAGCCTTCAGAGAAACAAAAAAGCAGAGTTTTGTAATTCTTAAAGGTAAGCCAAACATTCAGTTAAAATTTATCAGAATTCAGATAAATGTAAAAACAGAGGCCTTTAATATTTCAATTGAGTTGTTAAAGTACTTAATAAAAAGATCTGATTTGTTTTACCATATTGCTTGGAGAGAAATAACACTATATACCTGCCCATATTTACATTTTAATGACGCTGGTAACTGGTAATTGTGGTCTGTTATTACCACCAGGAAAGTGCAAGAATGTTTTTCTGATTTTTACGTTTTTATCAGACCTATTTTGGACCTCAAAAGCTCACATTGATTATATAACATCAGAAATGGTTTTAGAAGTTCATTTTAATATGATACTTTAAAAGACTGCTCTGTTTCAGAGATATCAGTCCTCCAGTGGCTCTGTTGTATTTTTTGCCACAGAATCAGCAATATACAGAGAAGGCATTTATAACCATAAGATATGTTTAAACTTATAGTATGCGTTATTATCTGATGTCAACACTGAAACAATACTTTGTTGGAATTATTTCAGTTGGACCATACGTGCAGCAATTTTTTTTTAAATTTGATTTGACAATTTAAACAAATTAATTCCTGTGACCAGAGAAACAGGTTTGAAAATTACCTGTTCTCTAACTGCAGAATCTGACTAAACTACATTTAATTTCTAAGAGATATTATCAATATTTGCAGCAAGTTTTCAAAAATGTAAATGTATCAATTGTCACTTATTGATTTTGGAAGAACATAATGTTCATTTTCATACTAAAATATATTTTTAAGTCACTTGTTCAATAACAGTATGTAACAGAATCATTAAGGTATACTTAAATTTAATAGGTATGAAAAATAAATGTATTCAAAAATAATTCTGAAAAATAAATAACATTTCCTTGGCTGCTGGATATGCATACTTGTATTTTTGATTAAGAGATATTTTACCTTCCTAATAGAGTATTGAGTCTCACAAAGGTCTATAAAATCAAGAATTGTCATGAAGAGACATTAAGGGTTAGAGATAAATTAACTTATTCAAGGAGACTAGTAAAGATGAAATAACATTTATAATCCTGAATTTACACGTCTTTAAAACACTCAGAATATTTTGTTTGCTTCAGAACTTTATGTTGTCACTGTTTTTCATACAAAATTATTTTGTCTATGAATAAAGTTTAGGAAAGTGACAGAGCAAGATAATACTGGATGGTATTTTGTATGCTTTGAGAATTAAAAAAATGGGACATTTTGAAGTGTCATGGAAATAATGTTGTCTAGTTCCGCTCCTGTTCCAGAGGGCAGTCTAAGATTAAGAAAGCCTACAAATCGTGTTGAGGATACTTTAAGCTCTTAGAATGCCCAAACTTAAGCTCTTAGTTTGCACCCCAAAAATTATTTAAAAGCCAAAGATTTAAGCAAATGACATAACTCATTTAGTATACCAATCTTTTAGATGTAGTACATTTTTTATTACTGAAACGTATAATTTTTCCCCCAATGACATTTTCTATTTCATATGCTTTATAAATAGAATACCGTAACAGAAAGAAATGATAGGAACTTTGCTTGTTATTAAATTTGTTGTACATTATATTTGTTAAATCCATGAGCTTTTTCATGTAGTGAGATCAAATTTAAAAATGCACTACATGACACAATATATTGAGAAAGGCTTATAGGTGTTCCTGGTTTGTGGATAGATTACAGCTTGATTACTACTGCAAATCTATTGGAAATATAGCATATGAAAAAATTTTTTGTTGTTTTTTTACATAGAAACTTAAATAGGCAAGACATATTAGAAACCAGGTTGAATTAGGTATTTTGCAATATTTCAAGCAGATTAAAAATGGTTCCTCATTCATGAAAACTAAAAGAAGAAAGAACTATGGCTACTATGCAAGGAGGATAGCCATAGGACAAAATAAAAATAGATACATTGTCATTGCGTTGATCAAATTAGATAAATATCACCAGATGCGGGATGTTTAAAATAATAAAATATTAATTTCTGGTTTTGTGTTCCTGATTCCCCAAACTTTCTTCCTATTCTGAGCACAACACATTTTTAGGTGAATTTCTTACGTGCTGCAGATCACACAAACACCTTCTACAGAGTCCGACTCACACAGTCTGAGTGTCTGAATATCAGTCCTCTCAGAACATAACCCCATGTACTCTGAAAGCCCACACAAGAGAGAACCTTCAGTGAATTGTCTAGTGGCTCAACAAGAGGAAAGTTGGCAGCATTATAAACTTCTTGTTCAACACTTCAAATCAGCAGCCAAGCAGAACACTTGAGAAGAAATACAATATTGTAAAGAGAATATTGAATGTGTCAGAAAAAGACACTTTTCTGGTATGTTTTCCTTTTCTACGACTTTCAGCCTCATTGAATGCAGATCAGTGCTGACACCTTTGAGATAGCTACAAACTTTAAATACTTCTGGCTGTCTAGTGAGGTATTTCCTTTTAATATTGTCCTGAACAGGAAAAAAAATACATAGACACCAGTGCATATACTTGACCATTCCCATCTGTGAAAACAACATGATCCTGCTGCCTACTATTGCTTTGGTATTTTTCAATCTGTGTGACTCCCAACAGTATCCCTAAGTCAAACCAAAATCACAGTTCAAAAGAATGCAGTCAGTGGAAGTCTGTTCTTATTCATCAGTGCTGATGTTTCTCTAGGTGTCTTTGGACACATTAATCAAATCCAGTCGAAAAGGCGAAACACTCTGAGAACTGCTAGAGATGAACTGGAATTATTTAGCATGCAAACTATACACTGAAAACTTCTAATTCTAGAAAGAGCACAAATCAAAACTTTTATTCATAAAGAGCTCATAAATGGCTCTCCTTAATGTGCCTAGAACCCGGCAGGCAAAATCCTAAACAAGCACACACAAAAAACCACATTTGTAGACTAAGAGTAGAATTTGACTAAGACTTTTAACCTTATGAAGAAGCTGATCTCAAATAAGTTAAGGATGTAAAATAAATTAGTAATTTGTCTCTCAACAAAACAATTCCCTCTATCTCCTGCTCTGAAACACCACCAAAGAAATTGTGTTAAAATGTACAAGAAAGTTTGTAGCAAAATCTTTTTTTCTGTATGCGTGTATGATTCATTACAAAAGCATTGTATTAATGGCTAAGCTTTTCTTCTATTTTTGCATTGTGCAAACTGCCCATGAATTTTAACACTTTAAATAACCTTTAGCTCATTGATTTCTCAGCCAGTTGATGTTTAAAAGTTTAAAAGCTGCAAAATTTATATTAAAAAACCTAATTTTCTCACGTTAGAAACTGATGAACCTCAAACACGTAAAGCACTACAATAAATATAGCATAGAAGACTTGAGACTGATAGCCTGACTATGATTAAAATTATTTGAGGCATTGGCAATGTAAGATTGTATTTCCAACTTTGCCAAACCTCCAGGATTTTACATGGAATTTTCCACAGTAGCTATGTTCTTCAGTACACACTTTTATTTGTGTCTTTGGGATTTAGTACTATCCTAGAGTGAGGAAAATATTTGTTGTCTTCTCTAAATGTCCTTGAAATTTTACTCAAAATATCCCAGCTCTGCTTTGAATAAAGGAAGCAATGTTAAATCAGTCAAGAAATTTCACTCTACATTTTACTACACCATTAAAAAAAACTCTTGATATTTTTTACATATTTACCAGAGAGTTCAACTAAGCTTGTTTTAACTTTCCAAAGAATGGGGAAGAATGAAGAATATTAATCAATGTTAAAATCTCTCTGTGTCTCCTTGAAAGCAATTGAACTACACCTTCAAAAAACCCAGATGTCATTACTGTTACAAGGTGAATTAGCAGGAACAATTTGCAACACAATATGATAGTCATGAGCCAGGAATATAAGGATAAATGTCTCTGTGTCAGACAGACAAATACAGCATTTGAAAGTGTCCACAAAAATCTGTCTGCAAAACAAAAGGTCAGTTCTTTGCAATAGAAGCAAAAAGAAAAATTAATAAAATATAAATTAAAAAACTAATTAAATTATACAGAGTAATCAGAAACTATGTCTTTGGCAGCACTCAATTCACACTTGAAATGTAGGTAAGCCATTCACTAACAATACCTTTATCACACAAGTCAGTTTTCCATGGTCACATTGATTTTGACATACTGGTTTGTTGTAATTTCTATAGTTTTGCCACTCCTATGTATTATGGATGAAAAAAATATGCAACTGTGTGCATTTTAAATATTACTTAGACTTGTAACCCCAACATAGATTCAGAGAAAATCAGAAAAATTGGTTGTTCTTACAAATCTATTTAATGTAAATGAATTCTCCGAACACTATTTCATTTCTTCTTTTCGATTCACAGTATGCACTTATTGAAAATTCTTTTGATTCCTCGTATCTACTTCCTAGAAATAATCCTCTATTTGTTCCTACCATACTTTTGATAACACAATAGTTTCTTTTAGCCAAAAATGAAGTTAACTTGTTAGATGAGTATCCTACTTCCAACCTGAAGAAACTGCAAAACCACCTGTTTCCAGAGCCTCAATCCCATCACACACTGTAAATCCAGTGCCATTTTATATATTTTGTTGTTGTAGACTCAAAGAAGCCCTTTAGTCATTTGTCAGTGATTACAGTTTCAGTCACAACTTTAAATAGTTCACCAGACACTTTGAATTCTAACATTGTACTAGATATTAAGGCATGATATAAAAGGTGAAACTAATATCTTTGGCTTGCTTGGCAAATTAATGCAGAGGTTTATCTTAGCAAGCTTTGTCTCATTTACTCTCTGTATACAAATGCATGCTGTATTTCTGGCAGTGCCACTGTGTCTGCTGAAGACCTTGGTTACTTTGATTTTTTTACACTGCGAAACACGTAGGTTGTCCTTATTATCATACATCTCCAAAAAGAAATTACATCTGCCAAACCCAAGCTTTGCAGTGACATTATGACAATGCACTGCTGTTAGAACATGCTGTCATAAAGCTCTGCTAACTGAATGGTAATTCGTACCAGAATAACCCTGTGTGTCACACATCGCTTCTGAGCGAGTGAGCAGTGAAAATGGAGTTGCATTTAATGGAGCAGGATGTTGCACTCTGTATTTTCCACTCCCTGCTGTTCCTCTTCATACTCCACCCTTCTTCTAAATATGCAGATCTGGATTAAAAAAATGGCTCCCAATTAAAAAAGACAGACATTTCTAGAAATGTTGCTTCAAGGGAATCCTAACAGTATGGAAGTATAAAAATTCAAGGCTTCAGAGATTACTATTCCATAATTACCAAAAGGAAAAAAAAAAAAAAAAAAGAAAAAGGAAAATGGCTTTTTTTTTGAGTTGCTATATGGGATTTAGGGATACAAGAGAAGTTATATGGTTATCTTTCAAATTTTCCCAAATGACCACATCTGTATCCATGGCAATATTTGTAAAACTCTAGCACAGAAATGCAGAGATCAGTCTCTTATAAAATTTTAGTGACAGTGGAACACATATGCCAGGAGGCTCCTCACTGGACTACCATTTCCAAGCAGGTCTTTCTTAGGGGCACACCATTCAACACTTCTTTAACTCTTGCACCAGCTGTGTCAAAAAAAAAACCCAAAAACAACAAAAAAACCAAAACAAAAAAAAATAAAAGCAAGCACAGACAATTTCTCCAAGTTGGGAATCTTGGTTTTTGACCACCCGCCTAGAAATGTGATCAGTCTATCTCAATAAAATTATTTTTTTTCATCTAAAATCTACTTTACATAAAATCTGAATGTCAGGGTGCTATTAACTATCCTCATCCTTCAAGCATTTCTTTATTGTTTCTTCCATTATTCACTACACCAAAAACAGGTTAACGCAAAACACTAAGACACATTTACTGAAACTGAAGCTAATTAGATTACAGATTATTTCTAGCTTGACATCTCTCTGCAAAAGGCTGGGAAGGGAAGACTCAAAGTATATTTCAGCCCTTTTTATGCCAAATCTTGAAATTAAGACACAAGGCCTATATAGACTTTTAATGAAAACATATTAGGGACAGCTGAAAGTATTGTCTCTAGTTTCTAAACGTTTTTACTTTCATGTTTTTACACATATAGGACTATATTATATATTGAAAATCCTCCAGTAATTCCTTCCAGCAGAAGGAGGAGTTTGGATAAGATTGCAGCCTCAATTTATAGTAAAATTTATTTCAGAAGTATATTGCTTCTTGCTTAATTTTGCCTATTGCATAAATTCTTAACATGAAACCAAGTTATTGATGATTCTTTGCAAATTTCAAAATTCTATTCAGTAAGAAAACGTTTTAACTGCCCTTTTGAACTAGGCAAATACTGTGACAAACCACTCTTTCAGAAGACTTAATTCAGTATTTGTCAAATCTTCCGTTCATCCTTTCAACACCCTTTTTTTCACACCTATGGTCTTCAATTCTGGCTGTATATCTTCATTAAAGATTAGTTAATGAAGATACAGAAAGATACAGAAAAGCTAAGAAATAAAGATATTATTTCTTTATATCTTTATTTTTCTTTATTCTCTATATCTAAAGATATTCTTTTTTATACAGAAATAAAGATACAGAAGAGCTAAGAAAGGTTAGCCGACATTGATGGACATAAATATTCACACACTTCCAGCCAGGCAGATTCAACCTGTGCTGCTCAGAAGCTGTGTAGCTTCAGCAGCACTGTCCTCAAGCTAATTGTACATTGCTTCTCAGCAGGAAAATGACAGTCTATCTTGTAAGTGGAGAATAAATGAAAAATTGTTTTGCCTAAAAAAAGCAAACAGTGAGAGAAAATATGACTGCTATCTCCAAATACACTTAAGCTAAAAGGCACAGCTGGAAAAAGAACAAGTGAGTAGAAACTCACCATGAACAGGTTCAAGCTGCAAAACAGAAGACTTCTATCCAGTAGAACACAAAGGTATTTATTTTCTTTCCAGCAGTGTTTTCCACTCAATATTTCTAGTATTGTCATGGCAGTTCATAAGTTTATGAAGGATCCTATAAATTAAATACCCATTGTAGCCGTGGTTAGACTGAATGGCTCTCCAAGTTCTTTGCTTGGCAGATATGTGAAAAAATACTGAATTATCCCATATTCTTACATGCTATTTTCTAGCTAGCATATCTACCTATTATCATGGATCTGACTTTGAACACAGGCTGGAAGCCAAAGAGATGTTCAAAGTAATATAGTCTAACTGCAGCCTGCATCATCTTCCTACAGAAATGGCTGTCCAAGCTTTTTAAGTCTTAATTCACTCAGATTACCTATGCAATTTGGAAAATCATTTACCTATTTTTAACTAAAAAGAGTATCATTCAATCTAGCCAACTGTACTTCTGAAGTATATGTCACTTACACACTATGATGTGCTGATTGGACAGGTTCAATTGCACTTTTATTTAAAGCAGATGAAAGAAAATGATGCATCATCGAGCTTTTTTTTTTCAAAACCAATGCACCATTTAATAAAGTCAATTACCTCCAAAGAATCATTGTCATTTGCCATCAGATACTCCTAAATTTTTTGCACCAATTGATTTATTCTGTAAATAAATATGTGCTACTAGAGGATGGAACTTGCTACTATTATCTTTAGATTAAATTAACTAAATAGAAATGCCAGCAAAGGAAAACTTCAGTCAAAGGAGATTATTCCTGGAGGGTTTTAAAATTTTTTATGGCCCAAAAAAGCAGAAAGAAAAACGAGGCTTTTCCAAGAAAGGTTCAGATCTACCTTAGGTGTTCTGAAATGTCCCTTGAAGATCTGTCTGACTCTTGAAACACTAATGGATCATTAGACCTGAATATAATACATTTAATATTCCCTGAATATCAAATCAGAACTATTTCCACAGGCTTAGTCCAGCTCTGCTCTGTTGGCCATGTTTTCACTCACCTGCTGCTATTCCTGGAATAATCTGATTTTTTCCTCTAACACAAGTACTATTTTTGAAAGTGTATTCTGTAGTTCTGTTGTGATGTAACTCCAGATGACAGCCAGGCACCACCCAGTCACTCACTCATTTACACCCAGTGGGATGAGGGAGTGAACTGGAAGAGTAAAAGACTGAAAACTCTTGGGTTGAGATAAAGACAGTTCAATAGCTAAAGCAGAAGCTATACATACAAACTGTGCAAAAAAAAGTGAATTCATTCACTGCTTCTCATGGGCAAGTGTTCAGTCATCTCCAGGAAAGTAGGGCTCCATCATGTATAACAGGGACTTGGGAAAACAAATGCCAAATCCCCTTCTTATGCCCCACACCTTGAGGTGGGATGTTTCTAGCACACAGTACCTGAAATGTGGCAAGGAAATAGTAGGAACACCATCTTTCTTTGACTTCCTAAATGGTGTAAACCTCAGGTTCAGGGAATCACTGTAAATTGCAAAGTGTGTTTTATAAGCATTGCTTATAAAATACACCAATAAAGAGCTGTCTGTTATTTACTCCAACTCAAAAATACCCAAAAAACTAGTAAATATTTATTGCTGATATAATTTTCAGTAAATTGTTCATTTACTGCTTAAGAGGGACTTTAGTTAACTTCTTTAGTTTTCTATGAATACCTGATAATATGTTGTGAGAGACTGGACTGCTAATGATTAATGACTCAAAACATTTGCCCATTTGTGGAGGTGACAGTGTGTTTTATTGAGGCCAGCTTTGTATCCCTTGAGAGAGGTAAGGTTTTGGGTGTGCAGTGGCTGAACTATTCTCTCTCTCTTTCTTTTTCCTTATGCATTTTCTTAAGTAACATTTTTCTGCTTTCATATTGCTATATTTCTGTAAATAGTAACAACCAAAATGGCTACATACCTGCTTTCAATTGCAAACAATTTGTTTTAGAATAAATTCTCTCTATATATATATATGTGTATATATATATATATATATATATGTATATACAAACACCAATCATTTAGTGTCATTTCACCCTATTCAGCCCCAAGGGATCTATTAAAAAAACCTGGGTTACTTTTGTCTTTGTGGGGCAGCTAGTAAGATATGCTAGAAAGTATTTCATTAAATACCAAACAGTTGGGGAAAAATAGATGTTCCACCAAGTTTAACAGAAAGAAGGTGCTTTCCTCCTCAGATGTAAAAAGAGTTATTCAGAATAGCAGGTCTGAATACAAGTAGTAGCACTTATAAATTTTAAAATCTTAGATTTAATCTAAACCCAGTCAGACTACCAGATGGCTCTCTGATTAAAAAAACTAAGATTTTTTGCTAGTGTTCCACAAAGTACACAAATCTCTGGAGAAAGCTTAAATACTTATTTCTCTAAAATTTCTGCTGTTCTTTTGCATTTAACTTTGTGATTACAGATGACTTTCTAAAATATTTTTGCAGTATTTTGTACCACTTTCTTATCAATTCAAAATTATTTATTTGTGCATATAATTTTTTTTTTTACTTTCTTCTTTACCTTGTTCTGAAAAATTCATTTAGAAAAAAGAAATCTATTCAAATGTTTCAGAATAACAATGAGCATGTCTTGGTAAATTTGAATAAGAGAAAAAATATCCCTAAGCATGCTCAGAGATCTGAAAAAAAAAATAATCACAATTTTGCCTCAAATTTGAATGTACTTCTCTATTTTACTTTTTCTCATTAGTTCTCATGCATGGAGGATATTCAAGAGCATGAAAATTTTCCATGGGTAACAGATACAGAAAAAAAAAACAGTCTATGAAAGGAAACAGACTATTTTTCAGTTCAAAGAGAAAATAAAGTTTCTGTGTGTTCACGTGTGACAAGATCAAAATCTTATTTGTGGATCAAATTTATTATTCTTTCCAAAAGAAATAAAAGTTCCTCTTTCAGTTCCTATGCTTCATCCTGTTTTCAGAGCAAACCCTGTCAGCCATGAGGCAGTCATAGCAACAGACATCTTAGGCTGCTATTATCCAAGGATGGAATAATCACAGTACACCTGGAACAGATGTCTCCTCTGAGATACATACAGGTCCTTATTATTTATGTTCAAATCACAATGCACTTTCCAAATGGGCCAAATTGAGCAGATTTTTCACAGTTTCAGTAGAAAACTTCTAGATGGAAAGATAATGCCTTATATCTGTTTTGTGTTTCCTACCAAAATAGTGTTGTACTTCCCTTTAAGATTACCCTGATAAATCAGCCAGCTGAATATAAAAACCAGTCCTCCAGATTCTTATTAGTGAATATATTTGGAATGCAATATTTTATCACAAGCTGTTAGAGTTAAGCAGATATTTATAACCTTAACCTTGTAATTAAAAGTATACAGCAATATTAATAAAATTGTCACTGGAACATCCAAGTAATTTTTTTTTATTTTATAAAGAACTTTGGTAGCAAAAATATTTTTTACATAGAAAATATATAAACCAGGCAAAACTGCTTTGAGGAAGTGCAGGACACATAGATCTGCCTTCTAAATTTTGCTGTAAAGTATTTTTTAAATTTTGCTAGGCAAAAATATTATTTTCTTTTGTGATAGTTTCTTAAGTCCCATTTATCTATATGAATAAATGCTTGGTGTATAAAATAGTATTTCAGTGGCTATACAGTGTCTAAGAAGAAGATTAAATTCGTTTTCAAGCTACACATCAGTTTATCACTTCAAGAGTATTTGAAGTATTGAATTTAAAGGTTTGGGATTTTTTCCAAAATAACACTAAGCTGTCATATAAAGCTGTATTGCATGATATAATATGGTAAAGTTAAATATTACCTTTCTGAGCTTATATGAAACTTCAGTTGAATTCAAAGTATAAACATGTAAAATATTGACTGCATTTCAACTACCATTTAGACTTTTTCTCTGCTCTTCAGAGCAGTGTACCTGAAAATGGTCTTACTTGGATTATCTTTGAACATTTAAAAACGTAACCTGAACCAGATGGCCGTGAAAATGACTGAAAACCAATGGAAAGATGTGAACTGCAAGTTTCACCAATAGACCGTATCAATCACAATGACACTGCCAATTACTCACTTTAACAGCCTATGTCCATTTGGCATTTTTTCCAAACAGATTTGATTTAGAATATCGCTGCATTGGAGACTACATACACGTATTGAGACAGGAGGTGAGACTGAGCCCATCCGGTGTCTTCCCCTTCCTGCCAAAAACCAGTCAGAAAAATCTCCCTTTTACTCTTCTAATTTAGAGCAACACGGCTCTACTTTTGTTTTCCTTTCCACAATTCTTGTAGACAGACCTCTTTCTGCAGATTCAATCTATTTCAGCTATTGCCTTTTGGGTTTGAGGAAAAATCTAAGCTAAAATTGGCTTAGACCAGCACGATAGTCTTGGCCAAAAGAATGGTTGTTGGTTTTGGCCTTTGTTGTTGCGCAGATTCACAGAAATGGAAGTTGATAAATTATCAACATTAGGAGTTTGACAGAAATTGATAGTATTTTAGAAACACTTACAGAGAATGCTGAGGCCATTTTTCTGCAAGCCTACAGGTTAGCGATGGAAAGAGAAATTAGACAGTTTAGGTCAATTAATGTACAATTTTAAATCACAATAATAATAGGGTATGCATATATTAAATTTATCACCAATGAACATCTTAACATATTAACTAGAACAATTGAGACATTTTGTAAGTATGTAATTTTAAAAATGTACTTAAAATGTAAAATATACATTTAAAGGGGTGGTTCTCTCAAATATTTCAAATGCTGCTGTTTCTAGCCCTCATAATATCACACTCCTGCTAGGACATGCTAAGATGAACAAGATGAAAAACTGATTTGACTTTAGCAATCCAGCCACTACACAAAAGCTATGTGATCTCTGTTTGAGCGATCTCCCGACACTAACTAAAGATAACATGAGTTAATTGGGCCCTATGCTGTCTTCTTTAATGAGACAAGCCATACCACAGGCAGCAATTCCAACTTTTAACACTCAGAATCACAGATTTTTACAGGCATAAAATTACAATATTTGCTGAATCCTGTGTGGATACAGTCAATTCTGATATTCCTGCATATTCTCTGTGCATAGTTGTGTTTATCTGTATTATCATCTAAACTCATTGTGTTCTCTGAGCTGCTGCTGAAGTCTTCAAAAATATTTTACTCTCAGTCTCTGTCAGTCTCACCTAAATTTCATTGGCTCTTCTGAAATGTGCTCCACTGTTTCCTGCCAAAATATATGAAGAATGTCTCAACAGCTCACTAAGAAGTGTGAAGTCACTTGTGGCAATACCTTGCAGAATTGTCTCCACTTGTATGTGAAATGCCAAAAGCAAGAGATTTCTAGGAAATCTAAAGGAATAAAAATAACTACTGAACTTGGTGTCTGTCCTGTGCACTCCAAAGGCTTTGAGTGAAAGAGAAAGCACATATACTGAACAATGTACTGTGTATATTCTTATCCGCAAATATCTGAACTGATTGTCACTGAACCGTATATGTGACAAAAAGATGCATGTTTCTCCACTTTTGTAAGCTAGAATCTGAGTGGTATGTGTTGAGACAAGACAAGACACATTATTTTCTCATCTTGTCAGAGATGAGAAACAAATAAATGTCAGGTGCAGAACCAGTATAAATAATATGTCACCCATACTTTAAACATCAAGATGTGGAATTCCACAGAGATGTGAGATACCAATGAGCCATGGAGGTGGAATCTGCTTTCGGCCAGCATTATATTTGAGGCAATTAACTTCTAAAATACTTGGTAAAGAGGTGCTTTAAGTTTTTAAATGCTTCTTATTATCTTTTATCGCTATTTTGAACAAGCCAAAAAACAATTTTTTAATACACAAGGAAGAAAAAAAAAAAGGAGATCATGGACCTTACAGCTGATGCAAAATTGGGCCTCAGGAAATTTTTATTATTTTTCTTATTATAAAGTATCCTACAATACACATAGTCACGCAACAAAATTAAATTTGAGTCAGAATCAGAGAGATAGTTGATTTATTGGCTGTTCTGACTGACAACATCAATCTAATTCCATTACTAAGGGATTTTTTTTTTAATTTTAAGGGCAGAATAGCCACCAACATGTGACAGAAGGCTTACTAATGAAATGTGTTCTGTCACCAATGTCAGTAACTGCATATTATAATCTCTGAGATGTGTGATCATTTTGACTGTCTTCAAATTAATAATATGCTGTTTGCCAGATTGATGGACCCTCAATTAGCATAAAAAATTGCTGAATTTTGCTTCACTTAGGTGAAATTAGATATCTTAATTATGAAGAAAACTTGGCATTATTAATGTCATACAAGAGCAAAATCTGGTTTCTTCAGATTCTCAGAGTTAATACACAATTTATGTTTCCTTCAAGGCTGAAAATGAATGTTCAAATTGAAGTTTTGCTCATGTAAATGTTCTTGTAGACACATACGAGTAAAATGGAAAATCTCATATGGAAGTGCACAGATATACATAAAACTTGGCTCCTCAATTCAAGAAAATCTTCCATTTGGCCTAATTGTATAAAATAACATCTGTACATGGAGTGAAGATGCCTAATTTGGGGTTTTAGGCTAAATTAGAGGAGGTGTTCATTAAGGAAAAAAAAAAGTGTAATGACTGTGAGGAATAAGTGAAATAATTCAAGTAATTTGGTCTTCTTTTGGGTCATGTTCTCTTTTAAAATATTTGCCAGATGTGGATGCTATTGCCTAGAATATGGATAACTTCTTGCTGCAAGATATTTATGCACAGAATCCTCAGGAACAGAGAAGTTCCCTGACTTCCACCATCACCCCTGAATGGATTTATCAAATGAGCAGCCTAGATGTGAGTGGGACTTTTGTTGGTGGAAAGGAGGTTGAAAGTTTTGAGTCTTTCTCTGCTAGTAGCTACTGGAATCAGGGGGGTCAGGATTGTGTTCCAGTCTATCTGTAGAGATTTTGCTCAAAGAAGGACATCCCATCACTGACTTTTAAAAAGTGAAGGTGGTTTTATACTGAGTAGCAAAACTTATAAGTCCAAAAATGTGAGACATTCCAATGATGGTATTAATAGGGGTTATATGCTGGTATTGCAATGCAGTACAGCTGAACTCTCCAAAGAGATATGAAAACTTTTCACCATGTGGGGCCAAAATCACCCCAGTGACTATCACCTTTGCTATAAGGTGTACAGCTGGGGTTTTATTCTATTTACAATTAGACCTCCCTGATGAATCAACTGAAGTGTGCACTACAATTTGTGTGCACTTGTCATTTTGACAGACCTTGCTCTTCTTCTTTTCCAAGCAGAAGAAAAATTGAATACCTACTCTGTGAAGATAACCTGTTATTGCAGGCAGATACACCATAAACAATCCTTACACTATAGAAACAAACGACCTTTTATTGAGATGGCAAAGGGAGAAAAGTTGTGAGCAGAATGTAGAGAAATATGCCACCTGTCACATAAGAGAACATGTATATGTATGTCTATATATAGACATCTTCTGATATTTAGATTTTATCAAAGGCCTGTTTCCTAGATTCCTGTTAAAAACCACAAACAAATAAATAAAGTGTCCCCCATACACAATCAAAAATACAAATTGCTGCAATACTTCTTGTGGAAGGACTACTGAGATGGGATGTGCCACTCCTGCTGAGACTAGCATACATCTAAATCAAGTGTATTTGGGCTGATAAATGCATCTTTTTTCCAAACATACACTTCCTCTTTCTAAAAACTTAACTTAAAATTATTTGTATTAACTCAAGCAGTTAATTCATACCTAGATATATTTATGAGTTTATGACACAATTTTCTGTGTTTACTACAGCATTAACATCTTATGAGTCACTATTTAGGAGCTCATTTGCAAATTTAATAAATATGATTGCTGCACGTAAGGGATGCTGAACAGCAGTTATCTTTTAGAAGAGATGTGTATATTTACTTTATAAAGGAAGCTATAAAACACACCCATTTCATTTTCTTTGACAATTGCTCCATGTATTCAAAGAAAACCAAGCTGGTTCAGGTGACAGAAAGTAGAACGGAAAAAATTAGTAACCAAGTAGAAATTTTTCATCATGCATGAGCAATCTGTTGAAGGAAAGAAGATATAGGTAGTCTAAACATATTTTATGGCTTTAAATTCTCATGTGTGAAGATTGTAACATGAAAAATTTTATCCTCAAATACAAACTACAGTGGAGCCAAGTGCCACATTATCTGCAAACATAATTACAAGGACCATTAAATCATTAAACCATTAAAGTCATGATAAAGCACAGACTACAAAAAAGTTAATGGAAGTTCATTTTCTTGAGCATCATGAGGCAAACCCTCATGTCCAGTTTCTGGCTTTTTACTTAGAAAGGGGAAGGATTTCCTGTTCAGCAAATGTGCCTATTGCAGTTTACAATGCCCCAGAGGGAGCTTATGGGGCAGGTAGCAGGCAGTCATTACAAAGATTAATGGAGCTAGCACCACTTTTTCTGCCCTCTGATGGGGAAGGTGCCTTTACTGGCTGTTCCCTCCTCTTCCAAATAATAAAGTTTTGTTTTGCCCTCCATTCAGGTCAGCCATTAAACCACAGACTGGGGCACCAAATCTGTAAGGACCTGCAGGACCCCAGAGGACAGCATTTTTCACAAATTGCTATCAGCGTATTGGAGGTCATTACTCGCATCTCTGACTGAGAAGATTCATTTAGGCCTTTTACTAAACCCTTTGGTCTTCCTGTAGTCATCTCTCAAGTTCTATTGTGTTTCAGAAAGAAAAAATCAAAACAAAACTCTCTATGTAATGTGTTCTCAGATCAAAATACTGAAAATCTTTGCTGTCTAACAATCTGAAGAATAGTTCTATGTACTTTCTATATAATACTTTTAAGTAGACCACAGAGACCACTCCTTTTTGGAGAGGCTGCAGACAACAAATTTAAGCATCAGCTGCTAGTTTTTCACAAAGGCCAAGTGTTCCCTCACAGTTCAGAATCCCTTGATCTCACCTATAAACCTGCTACTGCTGCTGCGCTGTAATTTCCCACACACCTGTGAAAACACCAGCAGTATATATGCAAGAGAGCAATAAGCTTTAGAAAGATTCCCAGTGGGTCCATCAATCTAACTTAGTGGCATTCTGCCTCACAAAAGAACATGAAAAAATAATGTGGAATGGCTATGCCTTCATTATATAACCTGAGTGTTTGAGTAATTTAAGAGCAACATGCTAGAGCTCCTTCCTTAGTTCAGGACAGACAGATAATTGTATTTTTTTTTCCTTCTCATGTGATTCTATTTCAACTGATTTCTCTGTAATAGCCACCAAAAATTTTCATTTAGGTGAACAGATCCTCTAGTCTCTGCTTAGCTAAAACTTATATCCACTTTTACAAGGACTGAAATTCAATATAAGATAAATACATATGTTCAGACATACATGTCTTAGATATTTTCATCCAAATTTAGCAAAATAATTCTGTCCACGATTGGTTTCAGTGAGACTACATGTGGAACGATGTACCACTGGCAGCAGGTGCAGGTACAGTGAATTTCAGAGCTTTGGTGTCACTCTTCATTAAGCTGTCATTATGTAATACCTTGTATCTAGCAGGTTATTTAATGAGGGCACACTGGTGCATGTGATGTCTGTTGTCTGTTAAAGATAATCTGCAGTACATATTTCCCTCAGGTTGTAACTGAGAGTGTAGTGTGTTATTCTTGTCTTTAATTTCTCAAAATAATGAAAATTATACAAAACAATGTAAAAAAGCCTACGTTATTTAATTTTTAAGTAAACTCTAGAGCAAATTTCTTATCTTGGTTTTAGAAAAAAACATGAATACTGAAAAAAAAAGAATTTTGGACTTTCTCAAAATGCTACAAATGGTTGAACAATTTCAGAATTGCACTGTAGTGAGAAACTCACTGAGAAACATTTTTATGCATAGACCACTGCAACCCTTGAAATTTTTCTCATTTTCTCCTACTTCTAAAAGATCTGTTCATTCATTTGATAGTGAGTTCCTTGACTTAGCATCAGAACAAGGTAGCTAATATACTATTTTACGTAATTTTTTCTGGTATTTGAGAACTTAGATAATAATAATGTTGAAGAGTAGAAGAATGTGATTACCTAGTAATTCAATAATTGCTCTTTTCTTAACCCTTTTTAGAATTTCATGCAGAAAAGTAGTCTGTGAACTCTAACAGTGCTCTACAGTTATCTATCAATTTTGAAGAAACTGAAGGACACAGTTTAGGGATTAATATTGCACTTTTTAGAAAGTCTGATAAGTGAGAAAGAAAGTTCAGAAAATTGAGGCTATATTTTAAATTGTAATACTTTTCTGATCTATTGTTAAGTGATTTGGGAAAAGAAGAAACAGAATTAAAAGTTAGAATTGCAAGTTTATGTACTTCATATTCCCTACCACAAGTAATGAACTAAAATCTAATTCAAAACTCAGAAGAAAGTGTATTGTCAGGTTTTATCTTGTGATGTTTATATCAATACACACTGCATAGAGAAAATTTCTAGCAGTTACCTTTCTCCCTGAACTGCTGATATGACTAAAAAGAATTTAATTATGAGTGCTTCTATCTTGATCTATAAATTTTGGTTAGCAAGACATGTTTTCTTTTTCTCATGACAAGGAAGAAAAGGCATTACCCAAGTAAAAAAGAAAAAACCTGTTTTCTGAGGCAGCCAGAGTGGCTAGAAACAGTCACATTTAGAGCTTGGCAGCTTGTCAAAAACTGTATGTGTATTTCAAGACAGAATGAAAATATCAGGACTTGCTGACATTGCCATCTCAGCATCTACAAGACCACACAATTTTGTTCACTTTTGTCTTGTTTTCCTGTGTCCATTACCCTCTGTACTTGAACTGTCGCCTTGAGAGCAGTCAATCATAATTTTCCCAAGGAATTGTCATATAGACAACAGCCAAGTACACTGATAACAGCACTAAAGTTAATTTTATTTTACTCAGTTTAGAAATGTTGCCACACTAGATTAGACCATTTATTCCAGCAAGCTTCTAGCAATGGGTAATCTCTGCTTTAAAAGAATGCTTTCATGCTGCAAAAAGCCAAGTGTGAACAACTACATTCACATGAGAAACAATTCCTTCATTAGCAGTACCGTGATTACTCTCTGTCTAAAAGAAGGAGATTTTAATATCTTTGGCAAACACTCTGCGGTTCGTCATCAAGGAAAACTAATTTATAATTAGTGCTTGACCTAACAACCCACTAACACAAATTAAATTGCTTAGAAGTGTGGAAGTGAAAGCTGTTCTAGTAGGAGAAACATGAGAACTGGTATCTACCAGGCTGTTACTAACCTCTAACTCAGAAAAAGCAAGTGTGTGAAATTATACTGATTCTGTTTGAAAAGGCTTGCCAGAAAGAATTCCCTGTGATGCATAGAATACATTCCCCTGAGTAAAGAAACTTCATATTTCAGGGGTTTGGGGGAAAATGGTGTTCTAGGTTAGGTATAAACTGGATATCTGACTGCCAGATTTCTTATGGAAAATAGCCAGAACACTAGCCTTTTAGGCAGTGTGGATGCTGCTGACACCCAAATTCAGGATAAGCAAATATAACAAAAGCTTTCTGCCACCAGCTGATGTTTTAATTTCCATCTCTATCCTTCCCACTTCCTACTTCTGGGATTCCTGCTTTTCCTTCACAGCAGACATAGTGAAAGCTGGATGACACTGATGTGAAGAGTTAGAACTGTGGGTGATGACTCCTTTCTATGTAATGACTTCACCTGCAACATCAAAAGAGGCAGAAGTTGCTAGGTTCAGAAAAACTGAGAAATAATTATGCTGTATGGCTTTTAATAAGGAACATGGGGTTTAAACTTGCAATTA
>VZSR01001477.1:2739043-2801312 GCA_013398615.1 Brachypodius melanocephalos
ATCTCAGTCTTCCCACAATTTGGGAACTTTTTATTGATGTTAACCGGCTTTATAAAAACTACTAACAGTGTTTAAATAGTAAAGAATTTCTGCAATAGTCTGACCAGTTAGTTTTAAGACAAAAAAGTGTATGAAAATCTAGGATATCAGACCCCTAGTTTAACAAGCAATGTGCTGTCTACTTTTTCTTTCTTTTCTGTTCTACTAATACTTTTCAGTTCTTTTTGTAATACTTTTCTGACAGACAGCTTGCTTCTCATTTCTGTGCTGACCCACTCAGAATGACACTTTCGGTAAACTGGCAATTTAAACTCTATTATTATTCTGCATTAAACTGCTACAGAATGCCAGTCAGATATTGCAATTTTTTCCATCCAGCTGTGCTGCACTACAAGTAGATATGAAGTAATTGACCTTATTGTTCACCAAATTGTACAATGCATTGCTACCTACTGTTTTGTGCCACTCACTTCACTTCATGTATCTTTACAAGTCATGACCTTTATGGGGAATATTACTCTCCAACATAGACAAAAAACACTTTTACCAAAGCGAAACATTAACCATGATCAGCACAATATTTAGGCAACAGAAAGGCCAAGCAGACCTGAACTGTTAAGATTAGAGATTCTAGATAAGATTTTTTTCTAACACGGGAAAAGGAGAAATAGAATTGCTTTTATGAAACCAAACACTTGAAAAATCTCCAGTGGATGAGTTAATCTCTCCTGTTCTCCCAGATAGACATGGTGGTTTATTTTGTAGTTGAAAAAACTAGACATAATGAATGTACTACACAGAACAATTTAAAAAAAAATCTGTAAAAGCAGTCCAACTGGCTAAACTCTATAGATTTCATTTGACCTTAGAGAATTGTTAATCCCTTCAACAGCACAGACTGCTAAAAGCAGAAATCCAGTTTATTAAGTAACGCCAGTCACTTACCTGTGCACCAATACTGAGTACAGTGGGACAATCCTCTCTTTTTCCCCACTAGTGTTGCCATGCTTGAGGCACCCCAGGATGCAGTTTGCCCCCTGGGCTACCAGAGCTCACTGCTGACCCAGAGCTCACCAGCAGCCCCAGATCACCTCCTGCAGGGCCTGATTTTCACCCAGCACACTCTGTACTCCCTCATCCCCAGCTGGATAACATACCCAGGAGAATTCTGAGAGGGACAGTAATGGAAACCCTACAGTTTTCAGCTCCCTGGTACTAGAGACATATGGGCAGAGTGCAACAAAGGGCCACAGGGATGATTAAAGGGACTGGAGCATTTCTCCTGTGGGGGAAAGTTGAGAGGGCTGGGACTGTTCAGCCTGGAGAAAACTCAGAGGGGTCTTATTAAATAGATGAAGGGAGGGCACAGAGACAACAGAGTCAGGCTCTTCTCAGTAGTGCCCAGTGACAGAGCCAGAGGCAATGGGCATAAACTGAAACACAGGAGGTTAGCTCTGAATATCAGGAAATACCTTGGTACTGTGAGGGTGACTGAGCACTGGCACAAGTCACCCTGGGATGTTGTCGATTCTCCCAGCTTGGAGATGGTCCTGGGCAACAGGATCTGTGTGGCTCTGCCTGAGTGACTGGGCTGGCCCAGATGGCCTCCAGAGGACCCTTCCCACCTCAACCATGCCATGATGTGCCACATGGAAACTGTGGCCCACAGAGAGCCCACACTGAATCAAGTTTTCTCTGAAGGACTCTCTCCTTCAAGGACCCCACAGTGGGACACTTCATGGAGGACTCAGCCCATAGAGGATCCACACTACAGCAGGGGAAAAGTGTGAGGAAAGATTGGCAGAGATGAACACTTATAGTCCAGCTGCAATCACCATCCACCTCTGATCTGCTCAACGGGGGCAAGGAGGAAGTGGACAACTGCTTTTTAAATGCTTATCAGTTTTTAGAATTTAATTTTTAAAAATAGGATTCAAATTAAACTAATTTCATCATTGACCCTGATGTTAGCTCAGCTGATTAAAGCCTTGTGCTAGTAAGACCAGGGTCATGGGTTTAATCCCTGTATGGGCCATTCACTTAAGAGTTGTACTTGATCATCCCTCTGGGTCCCCTGCAACTCAGAACAATAGGGGTTTTTATTAAATAACATAAGTAAAAAAGAATAATAATGCTAAAAAGACACTGTAATGAAAAGAGGACAAAATCTTTCTCTGTTTTACCATGACAGTTTTAAAGAACTTAAGGGAAAAACAAAAAAAAAAAAAACTCAAAAACAAAAACAAAAATCAACCACCCAAACCAAACCAAAAAAACCCAAACCACAAATAAAAACAAAAACAAAACAACCCCCCCAAAAAACAAACAAAAAGCCACCAAAACAAAACAAAAAAAACCAACCCCCCCAAAAAAAACCCAAAACCAAAAAAAAAAAAACCCCAGAAATCACATCTTGCATGACAATACAAATAAAATCATCTCATTTTTAAACTTCTATTTTTAAAATCAGTTTAGCTCATCACTTCTATAAAAGTTTAAAAAAAAACAGACAAAAAATACTTTTCTTGAAGTGAATAGGATTTGTTATTGCCCTTTTCATGTATGGTGTAGATAATTATGTTGCACTGCAGATTCTAGATAAAGTCATCTTAGTCCTTCACGGTCCATAGTGTGTTGAAGCACCTATTTTATATATGAGATGCTAGGCAAATTTGTCATGCTTCATTTAAAGAAACCTGAGGGAAAGTCAAATCATGTAAGTAGCTGATTTTTATTATTTAAACAGGAAAAGCATCTCAAAATTAATAAAATGCTTTTTCTATTCTTTACAGTGATATTTTAAATTATATAATTTGAGATTTTGCAGTTTAGCATAAATCTGCAATATTGGAAGGAATGAACAGTGGTCCAACTGACTTTTGTTGGGTTTTTGACATAGGGAATTGGTGTTTAAGACTAAGTGTGTCACCGTGTCTAGTCTAGATGAGTGTTCATTAAGCTTTTACGTTTAGAAAAATCCTACAATACTTTGACATTGTGGTTTCTTACAAGAGGAATGAAATAGAAGTCCCAAAATCTCTTAAAAAATCTCAAAAAAACAAAACAAAGCAAAAAAAGAAAAGCAAGAAAAAAAATAATCCCAGGGAAGTAAGTAAGACAGAAGAACTAGCAAAGAATAAGGTGCTGGATTTCCTATTCATTACAAGTTTTATAAGAGAACCTAAATTATTCATATGTACTTTGAGAAGCATTGCCTGAAGCATATTTCCACTAGAAGGAGGGAAAGGAAACTTGTTCTCATGTTGTAGGTTATTCTGCCTTCGCAGACTGTCAGATCTCAGTACTCACAAAGTGAAATCCAGTGCACAATGTTCCACCTTACAGGGGACTATGAATGAGAAAGAGCAAGGCAGATAATTATGTAGTTCCTATTCCAATTCTCTCTTGCAGGTGTTCTCAAGGAAAACCACCTGTTTCTCAGTTCATACTTACATAACATTTCTGTGCAGAAACATTCCATAATGCTAGGGCTCTGCAATACCTTTTGAAAACAGAAGCACATGGTTTGATTTATTTCTGTGCTCTAGTCTATAATCCTGTGCATCTAAATCACAGAAGCACAGGATATTCTGAGTTGGAAGGGACCCACAAGGATCTTCAAGATCAGCTTCTAAATTAATGACTCATATGGGATCAAACCCACAATATCTTTCTTAGCATAAGAAATAGTTAGCTGGTCTTTGTTCTGATTGAACACTTTAAACACTAGTTCAAAATCCTTTAATATTTTTTTTATCAGACAATTGAAAAAATATATTTTCTGTGCAAGCTCAAAATTTATGAGACACTTTTATAAGTTCATGTGGATTTGTTCCACACCACAATAGAAAACTTAGTGGCTTCATTTTACTTCTCTCTTTGAGAGTCCTGAAGGCTCTTAAACTCTCATTACTAGTAAGAACTTCAGGGCAAAATACAGAGATAGAACTAGTTACCGATCTTCCAAACATAATGTCATTACAAAACTGTTTGGGATATGACATGATTTATGACAGCAGCAAATAGCTTTCTGTTAGTAAATCTGTACTTTATAAAAATATAGCAGGGCAAACTGGCACCTGGTCAACCACAAGAATTCAAGAGGTCAAAACAGACTCAGTTTTAAGATATTGCAATGAACAGTCCTCTTCCTACTTTCAGAGCTCTGTCATAACAAATTCTTAGTAATAAAAACCACTAATTTATGAAAATCTCTATCTGTAATATCTATATGTCATTAGAAAATTATAGCAAGGAATACATTTAATTAAATATGTATTTTCTAAGCTAAAGTATGTATAAATACAATGTTATATTTCATATGCTAAGAAATATCTTTAAATAAAAGACTATTTTTGAATGGTTATCAGTAGTAGTATAAGTTTAAAAGATCACCACCCACCAGCCTATCAAGAGTTAATAGAGATTTTTATTCCATATCTTAGAATAGCAATAACATAACAACGACAAGAAAAAACCTGATAAAAACTAATAACCCTTATAAAATAAGGCAATACAAACTTAATTTTTTTGGCTTCTTGGTATGCTATTCCTTTTCAAAGAATGAAGGACTGTGGTCTCAGAAACAAGAAGCCTAGGAAAGGCAGATTATGATGGTTTTGACTAACCACCAACTCTTCATGCTGTTATCTTTTTTTCCTTAATTTAATGGGAGAATTGTTTACCTCAAAGAATGTGTCATGTGCTGCACTTAATAAATGTTAATAAAATGCTTAGTGTCTCAGAAAACTTCTATCTAAATGCCAAATATTATGATAAATAGCATTCTTCATTTTATGTAGACTATTATATTCATTTCAAAAACTCATTTCTCTATAGTACACTGGCACATCCAATTTCTAGACTAATAGTATTCTATATGGAATTCATAAGTGTTCCACAGAATAAAACAATGCATTAGTCTTTTCCTTTCAAAATATATCACACATTTTTACAACAATTTTGACAGAACTCAGAAGGTTAGAAACATAACACACTTGACCATCTCTTTCTTATCATTTACCACATGGCAGATTTAGCTGCTCTGAATAAACAGATCTGACGTTCCCAAAGAATGCAGACATGAAAGTAAATTAGCCTGGAGTAAGCTGCTGCATAGAATAATAATGTGGCTTCAGAATGATCCCAATCTTTAAAACCAAGGCATCTATTAAATAAAAATTAATGGCATATTAAGAAAAGCTGCACTGGTTTAAAATGACAGCACCAAAACTGCCTGGCAGTAATATTCACATGATGTCCAATCATGCCTCTGTATGAGAAGTATATGGCTTCACAGAAGCATCAAGTACTTCCTAATACCATTTGTATGTCATTCATTATATTTTCAAGGATTCAAAATTGGTTAGAGCCTTATACTTTAAACATGTCAAGAGGAAAAGTATTCGAAATCACTGCTAAGATTACCAGGTTACCAGTTTTCCTCTTTGGTAGGATTTTAGTCTCAGTTTCTAAAAGATGCTCCAGTGGGAGAAAAAGCTAATATACTTTTACAATTACTTCTCCTGGAGAAAATTTTTATTTGTCAACTGCTACTCCTGAAAACTTAACTCTACAAAACACCTAGAGTTAATCTTCCCTCAGAAAGATTCAGTTAAGATCTGTTTTCAGTATGTTTTACAGTTAATTTTCTAGGAATTATTTGTTGTAGGAAACAAGTTTCTTTTCTTTGTGTCAGTGTAGGTGTCTATTTATATACACAGATGTTTATTAAGCTTAGTAAAATGTTCAGACTAGAAGTCATTGGACAGCAGTGCAAGCACCTCATTCAAGAAAAGGACTAAAGATCTTAGTTCTTTTACACCCAAATCATGGAAGCTGGGCTCAAAAATGTGTCCATGCATTTGCCAGGGGGTGTACAGGGAACAGGAGGTGTAGAAACATATGCACATTTAATTTATATTAAAAGTAAGATATTTCATTCCTTGAATTCATATTCCCCTTTCAGCAATTCCTAATCCTGAGTGTTTAGACTACATGTGAACTAAAGATTAAAATTCAAAGTTGATTTGAAGTAAGAAACACACAGTAATGAAAAATTTATTGATGGGTGATTATGCTCATTCTCAGAATGTTGTCATTGTACTTGCCAAGAATCCTTACTGTGGAAACCAACGTCATGGTACAAAATGAGTAAATAAAGAGGATTCCCAGAGGGGAATATCTAACTGGGAATGCAGACTAGATTATAGTCTTGAGGATAACAAAAGGCCAGTAAGTACTTTAAAGGATAATTATGATTTCCAAACAAAACTTACATAATTTTTCTGCTGAAAACCATTCTTGGTCATATTCATTTTTGAGTTCCAAGGCAACAAGGACTATCTTCTAACACAGTACGCTTTTGCAAAAGATAGAATATAATTAGATTCCTCTGTTTAGTGAGGAATAAGGGAACACTTTTTCACACTTTAAAACACTCTTTGACAGCATTATAATTGAACAATGAAAATCATAGTTGTTTCCTAAAAAGAAAAGACAGATAAAAGGCAAACTAAAGTAACTGCTAGATTACTCCTGAAGAGCAGGTAACTCTAGAAGCCTAGAGAGAAGGAATACAAAGAAGTGAAACAGAAGTTGAAGTGCTGCTGTAAAAAAATTTCCTCTGTAAGTCATCTCACTTCTCACAAATCCCCTGAAACCTTTCTTCTTTTCATCTCTTCTAGTGCATGAAATTTTGGGTCAGAATTTTTTGAGCAAGTTTAAAGCAGATGGTGTTGTTTTCCCAGCACAAACATGTCATGGTTCTTTAGTAAATCCTGTGGTGTTCTCAACCTCTTGCATTATCCAGTGCACTAACCAGAACGGCTTCTGTTGGGTCAGCCTGGCTGTTACTCCTATTACATTTGCCTGCAGAATATGTAGAAAGTCAAGGTTTGTAAAAAGTTTCTTTTATCAGCATTAATTATATACATATCATTACCTTGCAGCTCCATGATTCTCTATTGAGTCTGTTAATAAAGAGATTGCAAGCTTTATACCCTCAGCACTGATGTTTGACATACTTTTTCTCTCTAAACTTTAGCTGAACCTGATTTAGCAGGCTGGTTTTTGACAAGGAAACAAAACAAAACAAAAAATCAGATCTTTTTTTTTAACAATTGGCCAGGTGGCTGTGGCTATCTTATCTTTATATGGCAACACCACAATGGTTTAATGTCTAAAATAATGATGCTGTGTTGAGGAATAAAGGCCTGGTATCACAGCTGAGACCTTAGGAAGGGGAGACACAGGATGTGGCACAGAGGTGCACCCACACAGGATGACGATTTGAGACACAGGGTGGCAATGGACACATGGCTGTAAATGCTCACCCATGGTCAGCTATTGACTTCAAAACATTCAGCTGGATAAAACTAATCTTTAGATTAATTAAAAATTAAAAAAAATAGCTACTGACCAATGTACATGGTAAGTTCAGATGTAAATTACTGATGCAGGCCAATGAAAAAAAGAGAAAAGTTTGAAGAGCATTCTAGAAAACACAAAACCAGATCCTAGACTGAGAAAGAGCAAATGTCAACATGAATCAAGAGAAGACCTCCAAGTGCTGACAAATTATCATGACATTCACTACACAAACGTGGAAATACAAGTACAAATGAGCTGTGTAGTACTGCATCATGACAGATTCCTAGGTAGGGATTTATGGAGAAATAGCAATAGGTGGTTAGAAACAAGAATAAAGAAATCAATTCCTTCACTGAAAAACAAAAACAATGGATACACTGAAAACTAAGAATAGATATTTATACTTAGGCTAAACTCAAGTCAGCAGGCTATTTCCCTAATAAAATAATTCCAAACATGAGAAAAAAAAATGTAAAAATAGAAAAGAGGATTTAATCTCTATCCATAATTAGAAATCAGTGAGAACTCAACAGTCCTGTGCACGTCATGTCCTGCAATCATGACTCTTGAGTCTCCCTCAAATGGCACCTGACACTTACATTTAGGCAACTAAAGGCTACCTCTACTGACAAAACAGCAAAACAACTTTCTGGAAGCTACTGCTAGGTATAGCTGCCATGACACAGGAACTGTAAAAAACCTACAGCCTTCAGTAAAGACTGCTGGAAATGGAAATGGGACGTATCAGCACTCGACAACATTTAAAACACCATTTGACACCCATGTTGAACAACTGAGTTCTTCCGTGAGTGACCTGTGGTACAAGCTGAATAGTTCTCTATTTGGGACAATAAATACAGGTATTTTATTCTTGAATAGAATTTCATTAAGGAAAAGAATATTTGCTTTAAATAAGCCTTTGATTTTTTTTTTAAGCTGGAACTTCTATTATTTGTAGATTCATGAATTTCTCTGCTCATTCTCAACCAAATCTATGCTCTTACATAGAAAATTGCAATTCATATAAAAATGATTGACAACTTTACATGTGAAGGAACATGAAAATGAACAGGAAGAAGAGCTTCAATGAAATAACTTCATTTTCAAATGCATTTCCACAAGTTGTTTTTCAAGCAGTCTAGTACAGAGGCTGAAGCTATAGTCCAAACAACAAAACCAAAGACATTTTCCACAGAAACATTAAAATAAACCCCCAAAACAAGCTCCAGAGAAACAGTAATTCATTGGATTAAAGCTTCCTTCTATACAAAAATCTTTTACTGAACAAATCTCACTATAAAATCAACCACTGGAGAAAAAGCTACGCTATAGCAATCAGGCTAGGGATGAGTAATAACTACATCAAATGTGTGAGCACATTTTGGAGAACATTTTCTTGCCTTTTAAAGATTCTACAGTCAGTTCAGCACAGTTTCAAACGTGTAAAATGTGTTTTATGATTGGTTGCATTCTCATCCTGAAGCAGCATTTTCCTGGTTCAGAAAGGAGGATCAGAACTTTCCTAGCAGTGGATCTGAATGATTAACTTTCCTTATGCAATAACGCATTCATCCAAATACTTATTTAGTTATAAAAACTTAATAGACCTATTGCAATAAGAATTACCATATTTTAGAACCTACATTACAGGGCATTACAAATATAATTGATGGATTTACTGCTACTACAGAAATTTGTATGTATCCAGAAAGATGTTTTGAAATACTTCTTTCAAAAGACTAGATGGTAAAAAGAAAAGTTTCAGCTTTATCTTATTACATCTGAAGACGTTTCTGAAGGCTAATTCAAGTATACAAAGGTTAAAAATTTGATAATTTGAAGATTTTAGTATATATATGAAAAAGGAAAGCAGAAGAGCATGCTTCAAGCAAAATGCATTAGCAGAATACAAAGGTTATATTCTCATCTGATTCTGCATGTTAGCATGGTGCAGAATCATAATAACTTTTTTTTTATGTTTCTCTTTCCCTTTCAGGAGAATGACGTTGAGCTGAGTTTGTGTTTATAGTCTGGTTCTTAACTCTGGAGGCAAAGGCTATTGATGACAGACATGCCTAGGGAGCTGTAAGTGTTTAGCACACAGTTTTCTTAGGATTTTGCTTTATATGCATATTTGAAAGGTCCAAATTTTCAGCATAATTTAAAGAGCTCAAATTTGTATCTATATTGGGTGTGTTTGCAAAAGGGTCACACAAAATAAATTTATTAATAAAAAGGAAGGACAAAGTGTCTAATACAGATCTGCATGCATAGGCTAAAGGGAATAACCACACACATGTGTGTTCTTACTTCCTCACAAGAAGCGTTTGAGGGAGTAACTCCCTTTGCCATGGTGATTCCCGATTAGGAACTGGACCTGAGATGCCTCCCTCCTTTATCTCAAATGATAACACACCTTTTTCTCTACAGAGTATCTCTCCAGTCCATCTGAAAAAAAGATACTTTGGATGAGGAAACAAAATAAATATTAATCCTGTTTAAAACCTCATTATACTATGAACAGTACAATTAATTGGAAATAGGCTTTTAGAATCTGCCATTTCTGACTGCCAGGGAAGCAGAATGGTTTCCAGGACAGACACTAACAACTAAATAACATATTAAAAACAGAATCTATGGAAGAACAATAGATAAGGTGATCATATCACTGTTTTACATTAAATATCGAAGCATCCATAGATATCCAGAGACACAGTTAGACACTTTTACCCTCACTTGCTTGGATACATCTCAGTAACAGCATAACAGAAATGCCATTAATATATCACTTGATATGTTAAAAATGGTGAAGTGCTTTAACTACAACTTTTCCTAAAATACTATTTAATTAAGGGTTGGACATTTAATTCAGTTGTCTTGCTCTGTGATTAAATTTTTAAAAATTAACTCTGATTGAATTCTGCTTTTCCTGCATCACTGTTAGAAAGGCTCAAAACAGAGTATTTTAAAAGGTCTAAAAGTAGGATCCTATATTGGAGAGAGTTAAGACATACAACAGGATAAAATCTCTCCCGTTCATCAGCGAAAATATTTCAGATACGAAAAACCAAAAAAAACCCACAACAAAAGCCAGGCAAACAATAGAAAATATAAGAGAAATCAATGATGGTCCTATCACTATTGTTTTCAGGAAATAAAACAGCAGACAACAATACTGTTTGATTAAAGCTTAAAAATCCACAATGTATTTCAGACCCATAACTGTAGTAATCTAGCATAGTCCTCCTAGGGTAATAATCATAATTTTTAGTTAACATCAATGAGGAGTTTTACCCAATTCCTTAAATTCTATCTTCTAATGCAAATTACTATTTTACTCAAAGTATTGATATTGTATATAGTTTCTTCACAAATGGAAAGACAGACAAACAAGAGGACTACTCTTTCTCCAAAATCATGATTTTAACTAGAGCAGTCATATTACATGAGCTGCTAGGATAACAGACCTCTTGCAGTGAGACAAGACCACTGTCAAAAGTATCTGTAGCTGAAACGTATCTCTGCCCATGGCAACGGGGTTGGAACTGGATGATCTTTAAGGTCCCTTCCATCTCAAAACATTTTGTCATTCAATAATTGTCTAACTTTTAATTCTCTCCACTAGTCTAAGATTAAAAAATAAAAACAAATAAACTAGATTTTCTGCCTCCAAGGTTGTTTGTTATGCTTAGATACTGGTGTAGCCCTTTAACAAGACAATGTTGGCACGATTACTTAAAAAAAAGTTTGAAATAAAATATAATTTGGATATGCCTACTTGCTTCATTTACATGCTTTTTCTAGTTAAATATAAATATTTCTATGTACTCAAAATGTTTTATTCCATATTTACCACAATCTCTGCTAGAAACTACAATTTTGGAAAGTTGTAGTCTATCTGTTCCTTTACAATATTTTTTGTGAATTTTTTCTTGAGATGAACTTATCTCCCATTTCATTTCCAGGAATCTCTTCTGGTGAATTGGAAAGACAATAAACAACACCTCTCATTAGGGAAATATTTTGTTTCAGTGGACAGATTAGTGATTTAAAAACTAGAACCTCAAAATATTAGAAATAATCATTAATTACAGCTAAATATTAGTTCAGTAATCATTAGCTCATTACGGTTTACCTCTGCTTTTAAGTGCTTATGTGCAGTAATTGGCAAGCTGAAATAATTTGTCTAATTATGATTCCAGCAGTTTCTTCTCTGTATCATTTCATTTAGACATTGCTAGATACCACGCATTTGATTTTTCATTTTAACATCTTTGTCTTAAATGCAATTGGTCTTTTTATTACTGAGTATATAAAAAAAACCTGAAGATATCAATTTTATAGAAAATTTTGACATTTCAAAGTTTTCAATATCTTCTGAGGAGTACATTAGAAAAGCATTCTATAAATTAATGAAATTAAAGCGAATGTGTCTTCCAATGAAAACTAGAATTCATGTGTTCATTGTCACTGTTATAATTAAACACTATAAAAATAAATAAAAATATATAATAAGGTCTTTTTATTCAGCATATTTCTTACATTTTTCTCAGTGAACTCACCAAAATCAATTTTGTTTCTGGCCAAGAATCTGACTACAGCAAAATATTTTAGGAGAACTTTTCTGATCAGGTCTAACACAGTAACAGCACATCTCTGAAAGCAAACTAGTGTGCACTAGATAGATGGTCTGTATTTAAAATGACTGATTTTCCATTTCACTTCAATTTGCCTATGAGATTTTCTGGCAGAATATAGAAAATAGGTTCCCAGTTTGAAAGCAGGCAGAAATAGAGATGAAATCCTACACTGCCTGGCAGAAAAGAGGCCTGGACCTCCCAGGACCCAGTGCAGTTGAAGTCTTTCAGCCTTCAGGGACAATCCAGCACCACCAGATTCCTGGCCATATGTGTCTCATTTCTGAAAGTCAGTGGGTTATGGCTACAGAGATGCTATTATTTTTTGATACCAATGAAGCTTATTCACATGGTGATGCAAATTGTATTACAATATTGCTAAACTTGCCCACTTTTTACTTAGGCATAATTATAAGCAAAGTTCAACTTACTTTTAAAACACTCATTAATAAAATTCCATGCTGCAAAAGTAGTCTTGTTTAATCAGTGAATAAAATGGCATCAGCTACTGTAAAAAATATTTTTAAAAGAGCAAATCATGATGACTTAGGGGATTATTTGAGAAAAAGTGTAGCTTATTATGAATCTTTCATTTTGTGATGCATAAATCATTGTAGAAAAGCCTGTACAGTAAGCTAACTCAGGGGATGTTGGAAAGGTTAAAGCCTAGATAAGTAATGAATGAGTGAAGGAAAAAAGAAAAGCTTTTCCTTGGTGAGGTAAGGTATTGTATCATGACAGATTTTGTATAGAATAGATTTATTAATATCTTCAAGCAAAATTTCTTGAAGGATCTTACTCATTAAAGGGGAAAATGGACTCATGCTGTCATCACCTGCTGTTTCTACGGTTAATAGAAATTTCTTAGTCCAAGGTTTCTCTAGAAGTCTACAAGTGAAAAGTAACTCTATAACTCTATTTCCTCTCTTCCTCCAAGTATTCTTTCCTCTTGGTTCCCTGCCTCCACAAAAAAAGAAAAAAAAAATCCCAGCCAAAAAAAAACCCCATATAGCTCAAGATTTCAGCAGGGCTTTAAAAAAAAAGTAAAGAATCATTCTGCACTCTTCCTACTTTCCAAACTCAAGTCATTGAACAAAGTTGGGTTTTTAAGCGATGAAAGAATGGATGAAAAAGAGCCTTTACCTTACTTTTGCAGGTTATTTATGAGATATGTCAGGCTTATTGTTAAAGCAAATAAATAACATTCCCACAGACTACAAAAATCTATGTAGTTACAACACAGTAGTTTCTGATGCTCAGAACGTGATCCTCTTCCCAACAGTCACAGTAGGGACACTCATTTGGGTAGAAAGAAAAAATTATAACTGCTTTCCTCTGACCCAACTAAAGGAAGAATATTGATATACATTAGAAAAATATATTCACGTACACTAGAAAAAAATTTACACCATTTTATTACCTCTTCTTTCAGCTGAAGTATTTTGAATTCATGCATCTTAGAAAGAAATTTACACATAGCCTAACCAAAATTTAATTACAGAAAAGATAAGATTAGGAATGGATTTTAAAATTAAAAATAAAAGGAAAATAAGTGAAAATACTGTATTTATTTCAAATATAGTGAGAAAAAGATCCTACTTATAAAAATGATGAAAAGAAAAACACAATGCTAAGTAGCCATCCTTCTAGGAGATGCAGTGACATCTCTGTATTGCAGAGTTCAGTGCCATATCTTTAAGATGTGAGACATTCTACTTGAAAGCTTGAGATTGATCTTTTGGACACACTCATAATTTCATTCGCTCAGGTACATGACACAGTCCAAGCAGCTAAAATCCATGAGAAGTGTCATTCAACTGCAGACACACTCCAGGATCTCTATATGTGATTTTATTTTCTAGTCTAACTGGCCTAAGATTACCTCACTCTAGCCTCTTAACTCTTTGTTACCATCCCCAAACTGGCTTTAGTCTTTTTTCTCCTTTCTCTGTCTTGTAATACAGAAAATGCTCTTTAGCCTGACTGTGGGCCAAGCTCTCAATCTAGCCTTTTGGCTCAGCATTTTATCACATTTCTTTTCTAGTACTTCTGCTTAGTATCCTCGCAGTTTCCCAGCTATTTCCTGCCTTACCTTAAGCAGTATTATGTCTTCTGTTATCAGCCATCCCTAGCTCTTGGTCACTGTCTCACCTAGACATCCCTCTGTTTTTATATGCCATAATATTGAAGAGTATAGAAACCCTGGAACTATATCTTCTTTTGTTTCGTGATACTAGAAAGAAGGTAATAACTTAGAAGGTGTAATGCAGCGTATCTAGTCATCATGATCTCTGGTTAATTTGAAAACAGGCAAATATTAATATTAATATTAATATTAATTAATATTAATGTATTATATTTAGAGATTCTGCAGAGGTACCCCAAGCAGATGAGCACTGAGGGTCCTGGTGTGTGTATATTGTAGGACTGCTATTGAACAGAACAAAGCTGATGGCTTCATTAATTTACAATGCTTTGCAAATGGTAAAACACCACATCACTACACTGTACATGCCAATGTTGGCAATGCTTTAGGAGGAAAAGAAAAGGTCTTCATTATCACTGAATGTAGATTATTTTTGGAGTGTAAGACAATACATGGCAAATTTTTAAGGTTTCAAACCTTAATTTTTTAGTTTGTGTAGTTGTTCTACATGACATAAATCCTTTGGCTCAACAGATATTAATTCTATATCCTGCTATATAGACCATTCACTTCAGATGGGGATGAACTTCACTCATAATCCAGTTTTGAATCAAGTGCACAAACCCTTGTGCATAAAATAGCTTTCCATCATACATATTTGTGACTTTTAGTGGCTGCCCCATCCAACAGACTAGAGTTTACTCTCACCTGGGTCCACAATACCACCTTAGGGACACTTCTGTGGCAAGTAGATATGTGAAAGGTGAAATTCTTCCTCAAATTTGAATTAAGTCAGTTCTAGAGACAGTTTTCTCATCCCATGAAAAGTGATGCTTTACTCAAATAGTAAGTGAAGGCAGAAAATATTCCAGCATTTGGTTGAATTCTAGGTTTCATGTTTATTTTCCAGAAAACCATGGTTGTTTTATTTCAAAGGCATGTAAATGAATGCATGAAGAAGCTCTCAAAGGTTTAGCAATTCATTTGTTAAGAATTCTTTCCACAAACACTTACTGGAGGAATATATTATGTCCATCTAATGATCTAGGTTATAAAAATGTGCTCATTAGAATTCATCTTAGGTAATCAGAAATATTAAGAAGTTATGTCGTGTTACACAATGCAGGTTGAAACCTTTGCAAATACAGCCTTTTCCCACAAGATGTTTATATTCATCAGTGCAGACACGCTGAACAGTCAGGCTAGCATAAATATTTGCTAATCCATTTTGATAATGCCAGCATTATTTAGGTTACTCAAGTCATTAGCTAGACAAAACGGGAACCGCAAACATGTGGGGTCTTTTTCTACCCTGAATAATTTTCTTAGTACTTAATCTCTAAGGTTTAAGAGATCCTACATTTTTTTCCTTTTCGATGATTAAAAATATTTCATTTAATATTTTTGTACTTCAGCATATTTCATGCAATATGATGACTTCCATCTCTTATATATTGTAACTCCCTTATTATAATGCAAACTCTGTCAACATCTTAAAGCTCTCCTATGTCGGCATCTCCTGACAGGAATGTAAACCTGTGAGTGTGGTGAAACTGTGCAGTGTGGGTAGTAAAACTCCCACTCACACAAAAATTGTGGAGCACACCTAAAAATTTTTAAATGCTGGAGGAAAAGCAAAAGGGGGGATCTGCTACTTCTTAATAAGCATTGATAAAGAAATAAAAAAGCAGTAAGAAATATAAAAAATGGTGAAAATGTGAAAAGCTAGGAAATAAAAAAATGGATGAGAATTGTTAAGCAACTTTATGATGGGACAATTTTCTGAAAGATGAAGTGTTACCACTCAGAAGTGTTATGTCGCAATTTTAACACATTCTCACAGAATCTGAAGTTTCTGTAGAGTGATTCTCCAGGAAGTCTCCTAGTAAGAAAATTTTGAAACCAAAGAAATTCCTATGAAGTCATCCAGTAAAAGCATCAGAAAAGTACAAAGACAGTGAGCATCTTTTCTTATCTAACCTTGGAAGAAAGGTGTTTATTTTTTTTAGTTCATAATTTTCTAGATCTGAACAGCTTCATACACCTAAGTGGGATCCAAAACTAGGTGGAGAAACGCTTAAAGAGCAATATGGTAGACACATCCAAGAGTGTTTAATATCAAACCATATGACTTGTTTACTGAAAAGAAACAGATGCAGTCACTCTAGGAAAACAAAGCTGCATGGTGCTGCTGGCAGTGTATCCTAAACATTTTTAAATACCTGAAAATAGGACCCTTGGATTTTTTCAGCAATATGCAAGCTCCAAATGTAATATTCAAAATTTCAATACAGATTCTAATATAAGATATGACATTTTGCTAAGATTACACCAGAAAAATGTCAAGTTCTTAGAGTCAGTACACAAAAAAACTATATCATGTCTGGAGATAGGCTCATATCAAATATGTATGCTTTTTGTTAGCAGAAGAGCAATGATTACTCACCGTTATAGAAGATATCACATGCATGGAAAAAAATATTATCTCATTGCTTCTTAGAGGAGAAAATAGGATTGGTCTTTGTGCAACTCACAAAGATTAATAATGTAAAATTACTTAGGTCAAAGATCCATTCTTCCTGTAAATCCATCCAGGAGCATAAGGGATAAATTGTGTATTAAGTCTTTTTCTTTGCAGTATTGAGTAAATAAAGGAAAATAGTTTCTGAAATAAGATCTCTCTATATTTTTCCTGCTTTGGTTCCTCTCAGTATTTAGGCTTTTAGCCAGTTGTTTCGTGGTGGGGGTTTTTTTGGTTTGGTTTTTTTGGGGGTGTTTTTTTTTTGTTTTGTTTTGTTTTGTTTTTTTGTTCACCTCTATTATCTGGAGAGATATTTGATCCTTGCCTTAGGTGACTCCAAAAAATAGATGTTCACAGGGAACAGGAAATTCTGACCACTTGCTACATGTTGTCATGTTTCAGCAGTAATCCCAGTTATTTGTGAGGTAGCCCTGTGTCCCAGACAGACACAGAGAAGGTTCAGCTTGCTTTTAGAGTGCGCAGTTTGACTTTTGCCCACTGTAAGTGTCACTAAATGCTCCATCACCTCCTCTCTGAACCACTGACATACGAAGTTGCCATAAGGTGGCAGGGTAAAAACTGTTTTCAGCTTGTCTATTCTTTTTCCCCCTGAAATGCATTGAGACACCAGGCTGTCAGACGGGCTATGGGTGACTGCACTCGTCAGGAGCCAGGTGGCAAAGAGAGTCTGTTGCAAAATCTCAGAAAATGGAACAGGTAAAGACGAAACACAGATATAAAATAACATATAATGACTGACAGTGCAAGAAATGGGGAGAAAAATTACACTAACAGACTTCCCATAAAACGCAAGAGATCCACGATGCTCATGACTATTATCTACTTAAATGTCTCCACAGAGGTTTCCTTTCAGTAATTGAAGCTTGTACAGAATAAAACACAAATGAAATTGATATTAGGTATTTGCTGTGAAAAACAGTGTTATGTGGGTATCAACTGGTTCAATTTAGCAGCAGATAGAAATCCACAGACCGTTAGAACTGCAGACTTTTCTGAAAACTCAAGAAAAATAATTCTGTCTATAAGCAAAGGTCTTAGCAGAAAGACACACTAGGATTTCCAGCTGAGAGGCATTAATATTTTAGTCAAGCCTTCCATGGCATTTAGTATAGCATGTATAATGCAACATTTGAAAAGTTGCCTGACTCTCTTAGGACTGTAATTATTTCTGTAATTTTGAAACCTGGTAGGATACGGGTAACGGCAGTAATTATAGGCCAATTTTCTTAATTAATTCAGTCTGCAAAATACTCACACAAGTAATAGCAAAAATTATTACAATAGATTCCTACAAAATTAATTCATAAAAAGAGACACTCCAACAATAACACAAGCCTCCCCCTTGACCTCATTAATGAAATTTACAGTAAAATTAATGAAGTGATAGATATAGTATCACCTAGAGCAGTGGGACCAAATCCAAAATTTAATAGCATAATATGTTTTTACCAGAGTGCAACCAGACAATGCAAAGGATAAAAGAAAACTGATTTTTCTGGAAACAAATTTTCCTAATTAGCTCGAGCTTCTACTAAGATCTAAGATATTTAACAGCAGAACAGAATTCTTTGGCTTTTCACTTATTTTTGCCAAATAAAATCAGATAATCAGAAATTTCCATTATCTTTGCCAGTTTTCATTCATCATGGATACAAATTTTTAGAAAAGACTGATTAAAAATAAAAAAAAAATTACCAAAAGAGAATTAAAAGTTGGGAACAAGAGTTATAAATCTTTCCCATTCCCTACAGCACTACTGAAATTACCAAAGCAGTTGAGATCCTTAGGTCTGAACAAAATCTCCACTGAACCCAAGAGGATTAACAAAACCCAAACTTTACGATAATTCCAGAGGATTTTTGATCAGTATTAAAACCAATATATCCTGATGTGCTTGTGTACCACTGTAAACATGATTATCATCATTTGTTATGGAGATTTATAATATCAGAAGTGGCTGATATCTAGCGTTATTAAAGAAAAACATCCATTTATGAAAGATACAAAAGGAAATGGAAAGTAGCAATATGTGAAAATATCTAACAAAATAAAACATTTTAGTTATTTGTTGACCTTCTTTCAGTCTCACTTCCTAAGAAACATAGCAATTCATCTGATTCTGTATTGACAGATACTCTATTGCATCAGAAATAAAATGTTCCTGGGGGAAAATAAAAGTTCAGATGGCTTCAGAGTTTATTTCCAATTGAGGGACAAAGCCACTAGGAAAATGAACAATTTTCTGAAATTTTAAAAGGAGTTGCATTTTTATTACAAAGAAACTTTTTTTTTCCATTAACAGGTACCTCTCTCTCTCTTACTTTAGTGTCCTAGGAAAGCAAGAGTGACAGATTATGAAAATTTATATAAACTAATACAATGGTAAACAAATATATAATAACTATTGAGGCAATCCTAGAACATGCATTAAAACACAGATATACATCTAGAGATCTGGTATTAGCTAGGATAGATTGGTTCCACTCTGTCACATTTTGCACAGTTATGCTGGCATGAAGTGAATTTAAAATGAGTTCAAAGCACAGCCCGCAATTATCCAGAACTAGTAACATACAAAGCCTTAATCCTACCCTACCAAGCACAATCTATCACTCTGAAGGCAAAGCTTAAAGACATTCAGAGATGAGAATTTTGTCTTTAATTGTAACTTAAGTCCTTGGAAAATCATTTTCTGAGAAATTTAGACTCTCTTTGTCTGAACAGTTGCGGGAAAACTTCAAGGGAAGACAGAACTTCTGACAAAGCCATCCTCAGAGCAGCTCTATTATAACTGCAATACTGAGATCAGTTCATTTCAGCTCGTATCCAGCCAACAATAAAGGTTAAAATAGGTTCCTGCACTTTCTTACTTGCCAGAACCTAAATGGGTACGCAATATGTCTTCACACGATGCTTCACATGCTTTCACATGAACAAGAAGTTCTTCACTGACAGGTTGGTCCATCACTAGAATAGGCCTCCCAGGAAAGTGGTCAGAGCACTCATGATGCTACTGTTCAAGGAGCACCTGGACAATGCTTTTAGTCATATGGTTCAATTTTAGGTAGCTGTGTGGGAAGCAGAAGTTAGACTCATGATGATTCTCATGGGTCCCTTCCAACCTGAGGTATTCTGTGGTTCTACATAATCTCCCCCCAGATCAACTGCTGAGATAACACCAGACTAATCGTGTCTGCCTGTTGTAACCATACTGAGAGGCCTGGAACAAAAGTCCTCTGAGGACAGCTGAAGAAGCTGAGGACGTTTAGTCTTGAGGAAAGAAGGCTCAGGGAGGACCCTACCACTCTCTGCCGCTCCCTGAAAGGAGGCTGTAGCCAGGTGAGGGCTGATCTCTTCTCCCAGGCAACCATGAATAGGACAAAAGGACACAGTCTTAAGTTGAGCCAGGGGAGGTTTAGGAAGTCCTTCATAGAAATGGTGATAGGCACTGGAAAGGGATGCCCAGGGAGGTGGTGGAGTCACTGTCCCCAGAGGTGTTTAAGAAAATTCTGGATGTGGCACCCAGTGCCATGATCTCGTTGACAAGGTGGTGTTTGGTCACACATTGGGCTCTATGATCTCAGATGCCTTTTGCAAAGTAGTGGATGCAGAATACATCTGATACAGCATCAGACTCCTTCACATGTGATAAACATCATGTTATGCTCATCTAGGATATTCCCATCTAGGAGATTCTACTGCTGCCCTACTTCAATAGACTGGGAAGGCCTGAGATTAGGTATGGATACATTTCTAAGATTCTGTATTCACAGTAGTTCCTCATTCAACAGTAACATACAGATTGCTTCAGCACAAATTGTGGGAACTGTATAACGCATTTTTATTTGGCTAATAATATGAGAACTTGCATTATCCTTCCATCATGATTTTTAATTAAATACAAGTCAAGTGAGATCTTCTTTAGTTCTGTCTGTCAAGGGATAGAGGGATGTCTTTACTTGTATTTGTTTCTGTCATTTTATCTTGCAGGAACGACATTCAGCAGCAAAGAAAAGTATTTATATTTTCAAATTTATGATTTATCATGAGGAAGACATAGGAGCTGTCTCCCAGTTCTTTGCCAAAGTTCGAAAAAAAAATCAAGCATCGAACTGAAACAAATTCTCTATAATTAGTATTTTTAGTGTATTATTGTAACAGATGACCTAATAAAGATCAAAGCCATGAGGCATTATTATGCAAACTAAAAGTACACAGTTAGGAGGTAAAGAGAGATCAGTCATGGATCTTGTGCTATTTGCTCCCAGTAATTCCCTGTATGCTGCCAGCTCTGGGCTGCTGGAAAGAAATATCGCAAAGTTGCTGTGCTCACTATCTCAAATGGACTATGCAAACAGGGTAATGAGAATATTTTTAAAATTCCTTCAGAGTGTACTAATAAATAAATAAAAAATCTCATGCAAAGAGGTACTGTCTTTGAAACTTCACGGGCTTGTCAAGTCATCTTGACAGCACATTGTGCCCTGTTACACTGGCTTGTTAGCTAAGGGTGAATGCCAAAAAAAGAACTCATGACAGGCCAATTATCCTGGCCTGAGAATCTTCATAACTTTCAACATTTCTCCAGTATATGAAATGTTATACCAAATAAGTACCAAAATGGCAGGTATTTATGTGCAACCATGGAAGATCTTATAGTTCACACAGACTAGAATTTATTTCCAAGAGTACCAAATTTGTATTTAATTCCAAAGCCTGACTGTGTGTTATAAGTTCTGAATTTAAATGAAGCATAGGCTGATTAAATTTATTTCAATCATGATTTTTTCTGTTAGTAGGAATATCAAAAATAATTACTAGATAAAACATGCTCTAGCTATAGCACAGCTAACTCGTGATGTTTTTCCAAAAGCTTTGAATTTGAAAGGTTTCAGCTGAAATGAGGTGATAAATGAAGATCTATCAGTAAAGACTCTTTTAATTCTGTATATAACAGGTTTCTGTGACATTTTAAAAGAATTTTCTGCAATAATTCCTTTCCTAGCTAGTTCCACTCATTGTGGAAGGATAGGTAGTTGCTATTCATCAGTATTTTGCCCTAACATTCTCAGTCCCATTTGACAAGGCTGGACGCTTGCAGCACGGTCTCCTTGCTTCCAGTGGATGGTTCAGGAGCCATTCAATTAAGTGCGAGGTCGTTAGTAACAAATGCTTGCTCCAGCTACCTACATTTAAACCCATGCCAGTGCAAGATACATAAAAAATGAGACATATAACTCACTCCCACCACCATAGGGGTGGTTTTCCATATCTGACTTTATAACTGTGGCTTTCTGTTGAATCTAATTGCTGCTCTTGAAAATTAATCCCTTGTACAGGAATACCAATGACATGAAAATTTTGACTTCTGAAATATAATTTATATCGTAAACAAACACCCTCCAAATTATGTGTACAGATACTGAACCCTGAAAGCTTCTTTTATTAATATTCAAGTCACATAATTGCTAAACCAATGTGCAGGATTAACGAATGCCAAGCGATTCAAAAGTCAGTGATAAACTGTAATTGTATTTATATACCAGCAGGATTAGGTATTCATCTAAGAAAAGTATTGAGATAATTTGAAGAGGAATCCCTAACAATAGCAACCTACAACAAGAGAGAATGAACAAATTATAATCTTTAAGACTGATGATGAAAGAATAAGCATAAATCTTCTTGTGGTTTAATGCTTAAAACAAATAAAATGTAAACAGCCATCTCCTTACACTTGGAAATAGGTATTTCTTTATATCAGAATTAATGCAAGTAACACTAGCAGAAATTAATATGAAGTTTCTTAGAGGTATTTAATTCTTGGAATGATATAATATAAGCAATGCTCTCCCTGTCATTGGCACCTTCAATACTTTTGGAGCAGTCTGTATGTTAATAAATACATACTTCTGTTCTACAGTTTCAAAGATTTTTCTTAGAAGCCATCTTTAGTATGACTGAATTAGTGCACATGAAATTTTATTTATTCTAGATTAAAGATTGCTGAGCAAAAGAAAAACCTGAACATGTAAATCCTATAGAAAAGCTGTTAAGGTGGCAGCTCTTAATAACAAGTACTGTTGAGTTTAATCAGGAAGACCAGATAATATTTATATGCTTGCAGAAGGGAAAAGCTGGACTACATGCTCTTGTTTCAGAGCTTGTAGAATCTCAGCCTTAAAATTTTAAAAACATGACTATTCTCAAAATTCCATTATTATTTGCTACAGTCAACAGGTAGGAATGTTGATATTGGTATCCACCCTATCTGCCACCCAGCAAAGTTTGGAGCTCGAGTTTACAGAAATTCTTATAGAATCAGTCTTCGTAGCTAATTTTTTCACTCAATGAAATAACACCTATGGAGGTAATGATTCAATACAGTAAAAAAACCTATTTGCTTCAGGTTAAACTAATTTCTAAAACCTATTAATTTTAGTGACATTTAAAGTTCAGGGCATGTGTTGAGTACATCGCTGAGCTGGAATTGCAGGTTAGCCTGCTAGCAGGTATTGTGTACATCACGTGGCAGCCAGGCATTCTTTCCTGACAACTGCTGTCAGCTCAGTGTTCTGAAATATTAGACATAACAGTATCATGCAGTGTGTACCTCCATTTTAATGTTAAAAACATGCAAAATTTCAGGATAAATTTACACCTGTTTTTCTTTCTAGCATAGATATATACGTACTAAGATACATAATGAGTTTCCGCGGTTCTAATGAGTTTTAAATGTAAAATATGAAATATTGCCTGAGGTCATTTCCCTAGCATATTTCTGGTACAGGTTTGCAATTGTCTTCCATATTTAGAAACAAGAATGATCACAAATCTGTCAGCTCTTCAGAACAACCTACAACTGGGGAAAACTGTCAGTTCTTCAATGCAATGAAAAATGGCCCAACATTCACAATTATGATTAACAATTTGATACTATTAATTAATAACATTAACATCTGTAGTTCTAACACTTAGGCTATATTTGTAGCATATTCTTCATAATGAGCTAGAAAACATATTAATGTTTAAAAAAAGACTCAAGGTTTTCATTTCTTAATCAACTTGATAATACAAAATAAATATTAGTTGTTTCTTTCTGCAGTATTACAATAGGAGTCAATATCAATATAAGCATTGCCCCACTTGGAAATCCAGAGAGTGATTTTTTCAGCCATGAGAAAAAAGTCCAAGTAGGTTTATGGTAAGCTGGGCTCTTGTAACTTTTCTCCACCTCAATCCAAGCAAATCTCAGACATCAAACCGGAAAGCAGTCACAAAAGAGTGAGGTCTGTCACTCCCAAAGCTCACAGCTCAGTCATTTCTGCAGTTCTACTGGTACTATCTGGGGCTCCCAGCACCAAATTATCTATTGCTGTTGAACTTCTTCAGGAACCCAGTGAAAAAAGCCAGAACACTTGTCTAATAGATTCACAGCCTTTGAAAAGTCACACTCAAAATGCGCTTTTTTATTAATACTCACTATGGCAAGACACAGAAATATGTTTTGCTTTTTTTCAAGTATTTTGTTGCACAGATTTCATAATGTTATGTTTGGCAATGGACGGAGTGGAATTTTCCCCAAAGACCACAACTGAGAGTATCCAGAATTATGCAGCACAGGTATCCACCTTCAGAAATTTTTGTGAGACTGAGAGGTAGAAGTCTATTTCAGGTGGTGAAATATGGTCTTTCACAGATATGTTCTGGCAGAAGTGTCATAATAAAGTGAATAGTGCAAATTTAATGCCCTTTCAATACTTTTTGAGCACTATTACTGTGCTGTAGGACAAGAAACTAGCCTGATGAATTTGCATATTTGCATATAATTTAGGAAAGTTTATCAGTGAGGCAGCAGAACTGTTGTCCTGGTTTCAGCTGGGATAGAGTTAATATTCTTCACAGTATTCAGTACAGTGCTGTGGTGTGAATTTAGCATGAGGATACTGCTGATAACACACTGATCTTCAGTTGTTACTCAGCAGTGCTCCTCCTACATCAAGGACTTTTCAGATTCCCAGTGAGCAAAAATTTCACATTTTTTCTCTTTTATTATATTCTTAATATTGTTCTAGTAAAAAAATCAAACAAAAAATTCTCATTTTAACCCTTACTTTAGGCATATTTGCATTGAGAGCTAATAAATACTCAATTTCCACATTTAGCATAAATTACACAAGCTTGCACATAAAATTCTCTGTATATTTTATTGACAAACTGCACATTTTACCAGTTTGAGAACAAAAATGGGGGAGGGGAATGGGAAAAATATACATGAAAAATGTTTTCGTTTGCTCAGAAATATGAATTTTCTTTGGAAAATTCAGAAAGAGTTCAGGCTCCAAGTAGTGGTTTGAAACCAATTCTAGTAATTTATCCAAGGGATAACCAGTTCCCACTGAAGACACAATAGGCCTCTACACAAAGGCAGGTCTCTTACAGGCAGCAATTGTCAGCCCGCATTTGTGCTTGAATCAAAACTCCAGGCCTGAGCAGTCAGAATCTGAAATATGGCAGGGAAGAAAACTTCAGCCTGCTGCAACATTCAGAGTCAATTTAAACCTGACTTGACCTATCTCATCAGCTCTGTGGGTGTCAGCTCTCTGCTCAGCTGGCTGCACATGCCATTTTACATGGGACTGCTGTCATAAGGTCAGTGCAATGCAGAATTGCTGCTGTCCTCTGCAGCTGCAGGGCAGGGTGGAAGTCAGGAGATGCACTGTGCTTTAATATTTGCGTGTAAAGCGGAAAAAAGCGCTGCCACAAGTCACCTCACTATGATAAATACTGATTTGTTACCTCTTGTTAAGCCAGTGCTGAGGTTAGTCATGGAATAAAATTCTAGTGAGTCTTTGACAGACAGGTCTTCTCCTCACAAATTTCCATTTGTTGGGTGCAGCATTCTACATAGCAGACCTTTCTTTTCTAGGAAGTGAAAATGATCACAGCACTGACAAGTGACTAAGCAAAAGAGCCAAACCAGTGCTTCTACAGATTCATGCCTCATGCAGAGATCTCTAACGTATACAATGATGTGAGTTCTGAAGGAATTTTTTTTAATAGGTGAAGCGCTCATAGTGTTGCTCCCACACCTGACACTCAGCAAGAGGCAAAACACCAAAGTCTGTTTTCTCTGTTTTCACGGGGAATGGAGTAAAAACATCACTTAGGATAATTTGTGAGATTTCAGAAACAGGTCATCTCGAATTAAACTTGGTCAAAAAAACTCCAAACAAACGAAAGTCTCTTACTGAAGAGGGCATTAAGAACTGCTTTCGTTAGTCGTTAAGCATCATCCAAGAAAAAAGGAAACAAATGCTCTAATACATAGAAATCACTTCAGAATTTTTTACAAGATATTCAAAAGACGAGATCACACTTGATTAGAAAAACAAACAAACAAAAATTTGTTGCTATAGGACATGAAAGAATGAGACTGACTCCAGTCCAGGTCAGAAGGCAAAAAAAAAGGGGGTTAATTTTCTGACTCCATTTATATAGATTTTTGGCCAAGGACCATGGATTGGAGGATGGGGTTGCCACCTCTCCAACCACACTGGTAAAATCACAGTCCATCAATTTGTCTCCTCCTCAAGCAGAAAAATGTAAACAACAGAAAAACCAGTTACAAAAATATACTTTGTTTACATGCAAGTCCGTGAGAACTCCATTGCAAGAAAGTAAAATATCAGAAGGCTAAAAAGTCAGAGCAATAAAAATTGCAAAAATCGCAGTGGAATAAGAATGCAGCCAAATTAAAAGCTTACAATGAATGACAGAATGTTGAGGTGATTGAAGAGACAGGACTCATTTCTTGGATGCAAGAAGTCGATTTATTGACTTACAGGGCTCAGCTTATACAGCCTGACAGCTTTAAATAGAACATTCTACTCCCAAGCAATAACCACATTGCTCGTGTTTCTTATTAATATGCTTAACTACAATCTTTGCAGGTGCAGTTTTACACAGCTAGCTAAAAGCAAAACATAACTTTCCTTTCCTACCTCTCTCAAATCTCTGTTTGAATTTCCCATGGCTTTTGACCTACCAAGTTCAGAATGTCCAAATATGTCAGCAGTACTCCGTGTCCTGCTTTCTAGCTGTATTCCCACAGCAGAAATGGTAATTTTAATGAAGGCAAATCAGGAACCACAAATCCAAGAAAAAGTAAATATAAGAGCACAAGAGGAAAATAGCACAAATCACATATCAATATGAAGAGGGTGTTTTAAATGTACACATTGAAAAACAGTAATCCTTGTGACTGCATTAATAGACTCCACAGCAAAAAGAGTGGATAAAGCAAGGAAGAACCAATTATTTCTATTCAATGTTACTAAAAGAGTGGTGAGAAGGGAAAGCTAAGTTGTCATTCATAAGAAAGGGTTTTTTAAAACAACTGGGTATTTCCTCCTCATAACCCAAACCAGGATCAACTATTCCATGTTATTCTAGAAACTAATTTCTAAAACTCAGAAATAAAATCAGTCTTCTAACTTGTGAAAGACTGTATCTTTTTAACATGCTTTTTCATAAGCTCTTAGCTGGTGATCTAACATCCTTAAATACTTTGACCTGTGTGCTACTTGCTTTTTCATTTCTGGATGCACAGATGATTTTGACATTAATTAAACCCAGTTCCTAGTTATTTGGCTTGTTCATACAATTTCAAGAGAGTAAAATTAGCATTATATATTAAGCTGATATAATAAGTAGACTGAGACAACAATTTCAGCTTTCCTTCTTGTGCATCTGAGCACCATCTTTCATAATATTTTAGAAAGAAACATTTCCCTAGTAAACTAGTTCACACTATCTGTAATTCTTCTTAGCTGTAGCTTTCAGCAACACCTAACCTTGTTATGGATATTTCCAGTCATAATATCCCTAGAACATGATGTGCAGTATTGATTCTGAGACTGGAGTTTAAGGGAAGGGAGCAAGATTGACAGAAGGATTATAATCCTGGACTGAAGAAAATCAATTTTTAGCCTCTTCACGTACCCGCTTTTTAGTATCACACAGGAAACTGCCTCAGGAGGCAAAGATGTGCAGGAGACCTGTCTGATTTTCAGAGTCTCCTCTCTTCCCAAAGGAATGGTCCTCTCTGGTGTGCAGGAAGGCCAGCAAGCACTGCAGAAGGCCAGCACGGGTGAACACAGAACGCCTGTCTGCACTCAGACAGAAAAGATTATTTGTGACTGAAGGTGAAAGCAGGAGCACAAAAGCATTGTCTGCACATGTTGGAACAGAGCCAGGAAAGCCAAAGGTCAGCTGAAACTGAAATTAACAAGAGAAAAGAAGAAAAGCAGAAGGAAATGTTGGTAGAATGTAGTTGGAGAAGAGTTGGGTATCACTTAACCCGCCTGGACATGCAAAAGTCTCAGGTATCAGACAGGTGCCAGGAATGAATGTTTTAGGTTGCTCAAAGAATCACTGATAAAGGTACCTCTCCCAGGTGAGAGCAGTAATCCTAAATATTATAATTTTTTAACACATTAATTAATTTATGGGAATTGAAATTTTTCATGCTATATTAAATTAAGTTTCTTATTGAGAAGCACTAGGAGATCCTAAACAGGAAGAATTTCAGATCTGGAGGAGACAGCTCCCTTTTTCAAGCTGTTCCTAATTTGAAGTCAAAACACCTAAAGAATGTTAAGACAGAAAAAGTCACAGTTATGCTTACAGTAAAAGATGCTTCCAGTTGCTTCTGTTATGCTTTGTTAATTTGGTGTATGCTTAAGAAGATTAAAAATGTGTAGGAACACTAACATCACAAATGGTAGTCATGCTTCCATCATTGTCTTTTTCATGTTTTAGTGAGAACATCATATCACCTGTACTCTCTTACTTGATCAATTAAATAAGTTTCCAAAGGTGATATTTGCATAATTACACATGCAGAGCAACAAAGATAAATTACTACATATCCAGTAGAAATGTTCTCTACTCCCACTGTTGCTCTAAACTGTTTGGCAGAACTAAATAGAAATGTAGTAGCCCAGATGTTGTAGCAATGACAGGGTTCTCTAAATTCATTGTAAATTTAATAGGCAACAGTTATAAGAGTTCTTCTGCACTTACACTTGGATAGCTGGCATCTGTATGAGATGACATTTAGAAAGCAATGGCAGGTTTTAAAGAACAAGAAAGATGAGCAAAAAGGGGAGGGTATGTAAATCCTAGGTAGCATAAGGGTTCAAAAAAGTTAAGTAATTTAAGGGAAGCTCTAAAAGAATGCAATGTTATAAAAATACTTTAAACCAATTCTCTTTCTAAAGTTTACAAAGAAATTCAGTCAGACACCTGATGGAAGTTAAGCATGGAATCTTTTTGGATGTCATTTCATTTCAAATTCTGTTCAGAGGATTAGAGTGCTATGGGTTACTTGGTGTAAGTCATCAAAATGAAAAGCCATAGCTGAGCGCAAACATTTTCTCACAGATACTGCACCTTGTTGTTGCAGACTCTTCTAGAAGTATATCCTATGATTCCTTTTTGCATGATCTGTTCCAGTTCCTTTCCAATAAGCTGTGAAATAACTTGTCAGTATTTCTGGACACTTCAGAAGGTGATGGAAGAAGATGAGGACTGAAGTAATTTAGCTTGTGTTATCACCAGCAAGACTGAGTTACCCATGTGTGTAAAACATTTAAACTACATCCTATACTTCTCTGCTGGAACTTCACTATATACCACGGCCTTACATGTACACATAATTTAAAATGCAAATATACTGTTGGCTAAACAGTTCACACTTTCACTTCAGAACTGTGACATTACTGCCCAAAGCACTGAAACAAACATGAGGTCAGAACAGTCCAATGCATAGTTGCAATGTATATAGATCCACATACAAATGTGCACAGCGAGTGAAACATTTTACAAGAGTGGAGCTCTTCTTAACCAAATATTTTTGCAAAAACGATATTCATGAGGATATGCATGCAGTTAAACAAAGCCATAACTCTTGGGCACGCTATTGCCCTAAGCCAGCTCCCAGGCAGAGACCTCAAGCTGTAGCTAACACAGTACTGCTGTCTCCAAGATAATGAGCCCACGGAGCGCTTGCAGGTAGGAGCAAGCTGCTTTACACGTGGCCAGCCTGAGCTCATTTTATTTCCTGGAAGTAATTTTGCAGGCATTATTTAAGAGTGAAGGTTCTGTGCTCAAAACTACCGCCACATTGTCATACAATTGAATCCAATCTCCCCAAATAACACCCACAGACAAAGTTGGTGCAAACAGCTCTACTTTACTGGACTCAAGAAACTAGGACAGTAAAAGAGAGTCCTCATCAACAGGGTCATCAGTTGAAAGCAACAAAAGATGGAAAGTCACAGATTTCCACAAATGCAAATGTAATGAAATAAATAATGTTCAGAGATTTATTTTGTTAGAAAAATGAACTAAAGAATGCAAAAAAATGATAGGTGTCATTGCATCAAAATATTCTGTTTACATCCAAAGACTTTACATATTCACAATACTCTGGTTTATCTGTTACAGAGTTCACTAGGAGATCATAGGGTGCATTTCAGTTCCAAGACTGATATTTAAAGAGATGACTTGAGGACTCTGACTCCTTTTTATATGAAAATTTTACTATAACCAACAGTAAGCTGGTAAAATTATTTACAAAAAATGAATTTTATATTTAAGGTTTTTCTGCCTCAAATTCCCTCCCCTTCTCTTGAGATCCATTTAACAAGAGGTGCATTTGAAGCCATTTAGAATTCAAGGTGAATGCCAAGTTTCATCTCAAGCAATTACTGAATCTGTAGGTTCTCATTTCATATGTGATTCTCTCCAGTTAGCAATTGCTATACATATGATGGTAAGCTAAATATATACAAAAAATTTGTTTTTCCTACACTGGAAAGCTCATGCATATCCTTAAACACTTCCTTTTTCATCCTTGAAGAAAGATCTTTTTTTTTTACTTTTCCAATAGTTTTTAAATTGACATTTTGTATTCATGTCACTACAGCTCCCTCAGTCTCTAAATGTTAAGATGGATTGCTAGAAAGAAGAAAATCACAAAACTCTAAAAATTGAGCTGATTTGTATTAATTCATCTACCTAATTCATGGAGAAAAATATTCTTTATTAACTTCTTCTCTGAGGAAAAAAAATGCCTCATTAATTTTAAACACATCAATCTGAAAATGGTATCCGTGTCAGATAGAATAATGACTGACATTACAGAAAGCACAATAAACTGCACAGAAAATACAATCACCCATTATTCACTGTCATGTGAATTTATACTCATGTGTGTAAACACACATGGTTTTTGTACTATGAAAGTCTTGAAAAGTAGAAATTTTAAGAGTAACTGGAATGCAGGGGAGAAGAGAGATAAACAACATGGATTTAGAAATTTATATTGAGACTGATGAAATACTGACTTTTGTATATCTTTAAAATAATTGAGGCTATCTTGCCTGCATTGGTCATCCTAAGTCCACAGACCTAGAAATCTCTTCAGAGAATGCAATCAAATTGGTCAGGTTTGATTTATTCCTGGTAAATCCATGCTGGCCTGTTCCCACTTTCTTGTTTTCTCATTTCTGGAAATGACTTCCACGCGGCTGCAATGTTACATTATATTACTGGTATCAGTCTGTTAAGCATATCCAGCTGTCCTATTTAATTTCTGAAATCTGATCACTTCAGAACTGCCTTCTTTCTTGAGATTGCTATGGCAGAAGTTGTCCTTTTGCTTTTTCTTTCTTGTTACACACGGCGTGAAGATGCACAAACAGCCTGACTGATTAAACATCTGATTGAATGGAGTGAAGGTGGGGAAACAAATAAACAGGAGTTTCATAATATATGCAAATGTCAGCTAGCTGAGCTTTTATGAAGACAGCAGCTATCTGAATGGATATGAAAGAAACAATCTGTCAACATATCTGTTAAATCACGCCCCCACACCACATTTTTGTAGTCCCTATGGAAGCTTGCTCATCTCATCCGACATTAATAGCCACATTGTGTTACTTGATTTATTGTGACTAATTTAAGATGAAGGTAAAAACATCAAAGGAGTTTAGAAAAAAATCTAACCTGATCATCTGGAATATGTGAAAAACAGAAAAGAAAAAAAAGAACAAGATAAAATACAGATTATGAGGGGGGGGAAAAAGGAAGTAGTGCTATGAGGTATAATACCTGAGTTTCATCTGCTGTTCTGCAAGCATGAGTCACTCTTCTCATCTTGCCTCAATATCTACTCATTTATTAATTTATAGATTACAAAAAGAGGGTTAGCCAACCAGTCAATTGATATGAAGGAAGATCACAGCTGAAAAGGCTTGACTTACTAAAGACTTATAAATTGTTATCAGTTTTGTATTAGCTATTACAGCTCCATTTTTCTATTAACAGTGGTTATCACTTCTCAGCAAATATTATCTTTAATGCCTGACAACTAAGGTCAATCCAAAGAAATTTCTAGTGCAGATCTTTCATTTTCCTCAAATAGAATTTGTTATCAGGCTAAATTACTGTACATGACTTTTGTCTCAAATTATATCTGTCCCTATAAATGGGAGACTAGTTTCAGAGGGAGTCTAAAAGAACTTGCAGTTCAAAGTGTACCTTTGCCCACTTCATACTGAGATGGAGCTTTCCTTTTCTTAGTTTATCAGTATTTGTCCATGTTCTAATCTCTAAACTCCTGGCAAGATACCATAATTGGTTAAAACATTTATGTGTGGAATACACATTTGCCACTCTAAATGGATATAATACACTGCATTTCACAATTAGTATGATCTTTAATCCTATTTCACAAGAATGTGAAATATGACTCTGAAGTGATGATGAAATTAACAGGTTCCACAGATTCTCCTAAAGTATCTTCTCTATCCACGGGTAAAAATGAAATCAATTTTTGTTCAACTTTCTTCTTGCATATTATTTTTTCCACACACATCAAAGAAAAAAAATGGTGTGTGGCATATTCTACAAATAGCTTGACATTCAGTTTGTGATTAGGCAAGTGTAGGAATACTCCAAGCTGACACAACTTTTTAAAGCAAATGGTTGCATCAAAGCTACTTTTATCAGAAATCCACTATTCTTAAATATTTCAACATAGAGTGTTAAAATAAAAGGCATCAAGACTTATTTAAAGATGCAAAGAAACCTAATGAACGTTGTGCCAAAAGAAAATTCACATATAGATGTCGCCCTTTTTTCCTACAAAGAACTTCACACTTCTCTTAAATAATTTTTTACATGCTTTCCTGGACAAAAGGCAAAGTTGATTAGCTCGTAGATGTTCCCTCTATCATTATTTCTATTCTTGGAAAATGAGTCCAACATTTGAATTTTTGCATTCATTAGGGATTCCCTCAATCTGTACATCATTCTAAAAGTAACAGGGACCTCTGAGTTTACCAGTCTCCACTGGCTGTTGTTTCTCTGTTTGGACTCTTTGCCTAGGCATAAAAATTTGTGGGGTCTTATAGTGAATACGTAGGCAAAGGCACTGATGTCTCCACCTTAACTGCAGCCTCTACATCACTGAGTGACTGACCCATTTTGTCACAAACCCATATTTTCATTTATTCTCTTACTGCTCATGAAGCAGTAGAAGATCTTTTAATTGCGGGCAACTCCCCTTTGCCACTTCCATTCTAAATAAGCTTTGGCTTTTCTGACACCACCCGTGCAGTCCCCAGCAATGTTCCCAAGTTCCTGCTGTGCAGCCTGTCCTCATCTGAATGTCTAGTCTATGCCCTTTATGGACTTCAGCCAAACAACTCTCCTGATATTCATTTGCACATTTTTTCTAAGTTTTATGATGACCCACTCTTATACTTGAAGATGTGTTAATTGTGTATGGAAAGTCTCAAAGAGGAAGAAAAAGGTATAGACATCACCCAAATATATCATCTCACAACTTCATTCTAGTATACATGTATCACCACTTCAGGGCTAAGACAAATTTTACCTAACATGTACCCTTCTTTCATTTATTTCTGCAAACTTACTGCAAACTTAAAACTAGATTTCAGATTTCACTAAATGTAATCTTGTATGTCCTATAGTGTTTGTAGATCTGAATCCAACATTTATGAATGTCACCAAACTTCATTGATTTCAGAGAATGTCTGATGGGAAACACAAACGATGAATAAATAATAAAAAATATTTAAAGCAGGTAGAATATTAGAAATTAGAAATTAAATTATAGGAAAGACATTGCAAAATATCTAGACTTATTTTAGTTCTAATAATTAGAAGTTACTATTTTGATTTTCAGCAAGAAAGCTTATACTGGTTGTATAACTCCCAAAGAAAACCTAAACCATAAAATTTTTAATATAAATTATTTTTAAGTGGTAATATATTTACAAATTCTGTTTAGGGTGCTTTAGAGAAATAAAGAATAAATAACAATAACTTTTTTAAAATCCAGCATTTTGTATATTCAATTCCTCTAAGACTTGGTTTAAAAGAAAATAATTTGTTACAGGTCTCACCATGAAATATTGAGCATGATCAAACTCTCTATGCTATGAATATTCCTAGGATCATCCTCATCAAGAAAATCTTTAATTTTTTTTCCTTTTTGCTGTCAGTTGTCCATAATTACTCGCTTCCTACACGTTTCAAATCCTTTGGAGCTCACTGCAGTCAATCAAGTGAACACATTTTCTCCAGTGCTTCAATTAGTAAGCCTGTATTTTATATTAGCTTCTTAGCAACAGGCAGTTAGACATTTAACTTTGCCTAGTATAACATATTAAAAATCAAGACTAAAGTTCAATATCTCAGCACCTGATCTTGTTCAGTTTTTCCCTTAATAGACCTAAGTTAATGGACCATAGCTGAGGTCTTATTCATTGATTTGCTTTCTGAAACTCCAGAACTGACACAAAACTGCTTTCAACTAAATTAATTTATTTTGTCCCTTTTCCAAGTAATTTTTTAGTGCTTTTTGATATCGCCTAGTTGATAAAATTATGCTTTTCCTAAGTGAAACAGTCACAGGAATCAGCTTTATGAAAATTATAAATACATTTTATTTTTCCCCTTTGGCTCTTTGATTTAAACAGAATTGCATCAGCAACATATCTGGTTATTTTCTTAAAAAACACCTCATCAGCTATTTTGCCTGCTACTTCTAGAAGACATTTTTGAATAGTTAAGCAAAAAAAAAAAATATATATATAGTTAGCTGCTGAGTTCATCTTGCACTGCAGAGCTCTTAGAATATCTTTTCAGATAAAATAATGGGTACATAGCTATCTGCCTTTTGTATGTTCATATAGAAAGACTATAATCCAGAATTCATTCACATTTCATTGTTCTTTCAGTTCAAAAACACTCTACTGGAATTTGTGACATACTGGGTTTAAGTAACAATGTTAATATCCAAAAGTACTGCTCACCAAGTCAAACATGCCATTAAAGAAAGAGGAAAAAGAACCTGTATTTCTGATGATGGGGTTATGCCAGACAAGACAGTAAAACTTAAACAAAACCAGAATACTTCTGACACACTTTAGAATAAAGGCTCTTATTATTATTATCTTACAATAACAGTATCTCTAAAATGAAGATTGTCTTTTCTCAGAAGATCAAAAATGGGACTTGAATTTAGCCTTTTCACCTCCCTGTTCTGCTCCATGCAGGCATAATAGATTCCCCTGCTATGTCAGTGAAAACAAGAGCCAGGAGCTACGATCCAAGATTTCTACCCAGCTGAGGGAACGATCAAATTATGACAAACCTTTTCTTAATGGTTCAGTGGGGCAACCTCTGGGCAGCAGATAATGAACCTCTGCCAGCACTGCCTGTCAGAAACTGAACAAATCTCAGTATAGGATGTGAAAAAAGCAAAGATTTGAAAAGAAATACTATTTTTTTCAAGACACATGATGATAAGAAACATTAGTTGGAGATGCTGTATTCTCAGAAAATATTTCTGTACAGAAGAGGAAAAGTGAAGAAAATTCGAAAGCATCTTTTTTTTCTCTCACAGAACTAAAACTTGTTTTTATATCATTTATATAATTGTTCATCTAAAGTGCTCCTTTTGCAAAACAAATGCATGCAAGAACTTAACCTCAGCAAATTATCTGGTAGGTAATAATTAAACTGAAATTTCTATCAGTCCAGTGCTCTAATGGAATATTTAAAAACTTGCTTTGGGGCTGATATTTGAAGTTAAATACCAAAGGGAAACACTGAAACTGCATTCAGGCAGTTTTTTTCCACACTCTTCTCTCTTTATCCAGTGGTTTTGCTCTTTCTTAAATGAGTTTTTCCAGGGGCACCATCATCTCAGCTGAGGGTCTCAGCTGAGCCCTGCAGGAGTCCTGTATACCAGATCTTGCTTCTGCAGGTGTACAGTGAGATTTCATCCAAAGACAATGGTATGAGCCAAATATATAAAACTACCTGAAATACACCCACCTCAGACTTACTGGTTTTCAAAGCCTTCATACAATTCAGCACTTTGACAAACTGATTCTTATGAGCAATAATGACTTTGCATTTGGAAACATTGTTAAGCAGAATTTTAATACACTTTTTTGGAAAGTTGTGATACATACATAGAGAGACACCTAAAGTATGTTTTGTTCAATACTTAGAATTCACAACAGTAATGGAAAAAAAAAATTATTGACTACAGGAGCTGTACTTGTAATCCCAAGGACAGTTTTGAATTATCTTGTAAAGGGTCAATATAATTAATAATTACAAGTGTAACTATGTGTGATGAATTATAATTAGGCCTTTTCTAAATAATAAAAGTATTCTATAAAAAAAACAAAAGAAAGACTTACTACTAGGTGCAGCAATAATTTTTTTAAAGAGTGTCACATCCCATAGTTTTCTATGAATCCACATTAATTGTTTCTTCTTCAGTGCTCTGTTATTTGTTCTGTACCTTGGGTATATAAATGGAAAGTCAGTTATGTGTACTTATTTCATATTGTTCATTTTTTCTCTTCTAGCTACTATTAAAGATCAATAATTTTCAGACAGGGCGAGCAGAATGCCAAAGAAGAGTCAAAACACTGACAGCATGACTTGTCCTTAAGATCCAGGATGACTTCAGAACCTCTCAGAAGTGTTAGTCTTCCCACTCACTGAAGATAGACAACAATTTTATCCTACTGGACAGCCAAGAACCCCATGAGTTTTTCAAATGGTTTGAAAAGGTCTCCATATTTTTTTTAGTTAAAGCCCAAAGCAATCCCTTTGAAAATACAAATATATCCTCTAACTTGTCCATTGCTTCGACATTCCTTCAAAGCTGACTCTTAAGGATACTCTTGAGAGTTCTATTTTCCACTCAAACTGGCTCCACTGACAAACTGATTTCACAAACCAGAGAAAGCTTTGGTTTGGAAGGAAGTTTAAAGATCACCTAGGTCCCCTCATCCCTGTCATGGGCACCTTCCAGTCAATCAGGTTGTGAACACCTCCAGGGACAGGGAGTCCACAACCTCCCTGGGCAACTGGTTCCAGTACCACACCATCCTCACAGCAAAGAATTTCTTTTAATATCTAGTCTAAACCTACTCTCCCTCAGCTGAAGGTCATTCCCCCTTCTCTTGTCCCTACATGCTCCTGTGAAAAGCTCCTCTCCAGCTTTCTTGTAGCCCCCTTTAGGTACTGGAGGGTGCTATAGGGTCTTCCTCAAGCCTTCTCTACTCCAGGAGACTTCACTCAGCCTGTGTTCATAGGAAAGGCGCTTCAGCCCTGTGATCACTTTAGGGGTCCTCCTTGGACTCATTCAGGCAGGTCCACATCTTTCTTGTATTGAGGATCCCAGAGCTGGATGAAGCACTCTCACAACAGCAGAGTAGATCTCACAACAGCAGAGTAGAGGGGCAGAATCCCCTCTCTTGCCCTGCTGGCCATGCTGCTTTCCATGTAGCCCAGGATGGAGCTGGCCTCATAGTAAGAAATTTTCCAGTTTACAGATTAAGCTAAGTGAACATTAGGCACTGGAACAAGTAAGTGTTAAACAAATAAATCTAACCTGAAATTTCCCACAGAAAATGAAGACCAATTCTGATAGTCTGAAGGGCACTGTCAAAAATTTTTATAAACCTACATAATGAAATGAGAAGTGGCAGCTCCTTAATAAAAGTTTTGTACAGTGAAGATATTCCATGAGACACATAGACTAAGATTTCATGGTGTATTTCCTTTCAAAACCTTTTCCTTAGGTTCCTTAAAAAATCCATTTGGATACATCTTTAAGCAATGTGTCTACAATTGGTTTATAACTTGCCAAAACCCCAGATTTTTGTATTGCAGATCTTGTTATATTGCAACACATTTACTTACAAAATGAAGTAAAATGGAAAGATAAAACAGCACAGCAAATATAACAAAGAAAAAGAGATATTTAAAAAGTCAGTGAATAGTTACAAAAGATTAACAAATATATGATAGGCAAATAAATGCAATATGTCTCATACAGGGCTCAGCATACCCATGCATGCATTTAACTTGTTCTGTGCCTCTGATTCTTATCTGAGTTTTCAGCTGTAACCATGCAGACACCTTGACTGACTCTGACTTGTAAGGTTCTGAAACTTAATTGCTCTTGGGAAGGAGCAGAAAAAGACACCATCAGCTATTGTTGGCCCAGAAATAACGTCATCTACCAAAGGCATGAATGGTTAACTTCAACACAAAACAGAATATTTTTAAACACTTATATAAGCCAGCTGGAACTTCCACATTGTATTTATTAAACAGACAAATATCTAAAAGTTGGTAATTTGGAAAAGAAAATAAGATGTTTATTTGGAAGAGGAAAGTGACTTTGCAAGATGAAGCATAGACCTGCACGTTCTCATCAAGCAAAATAGCAGAAACTGCAACAATCATATTAGGAGAGAAAGAGACAAATGAGCACTCCCACTACTGGAGTTTAGAAGACAGAAAACTTTACAAGCTTCAGTCAGAGCCTAGCCATTACTTAAGCAAAAGCCACGGGGAATGTTTAGTAATTCCAACCTAATCCCTGCTCTGGGAAAAGGATTTTCTAGTAAAGTATAATATTGGGGTGCACAAACAACAGCATGACATGTTTGCAACTGTCCAGCCTTTCCTTGAGAGTCATCATCGTGTAGAAGAGCACATGTGCCTTTTGGGTTAGGGAAAGGGCTTGGTGAAGACTAAATTGCAGAGTGACAGAGGTTGTAGGTCTGTGAAGGGCAACTAAAGATCACAACACTGCCCCAACGAGCTGCCCAGACTGCAACCCTATTAAATCAAAATTCTAAGACTTCCACTGAACTGGCTCAGCATTACCAGCAGTCATTTTTTTTCTCCCATAACATGCCAATATCACTTTCCTTGATTTTCAAGTTCCTCAGGCATGAGAATTGCTATATCTATTTTGCTTCTCCTAGACTTCAACTCTGCTCCAAAGGCTGAATATATTCCAAAGATCTGGTCTCCTGTATGTTCAATAAGTAATCAAGTTTCACCTAAGTTTTCTTTCTATTAACCTTTTTTTGTATTTCACCTTTCTAGAAGGAACATTTTAGCCAAAAGCTTTGAGACTTAATTTGATGACACCAAGAACTGAAGAATAGCCCATTTCCCCTGATGCCTTATTCAGATGACAAACAAATGCCCCAACTTCAGTGCTTTAGCTCAGATTAGAAGTGAGCTTTTGAAGACCTCCCCATCATCACTACTCAGAACACATCAGTTTATATTTCAGAAAGGCTCGAAGGGTGCACCCTGTAGTCTTCTGTCTGAAGCCATACTAAGAAATGCACTCTATTAGTGGATCTTCAAGACCTGAAAAATCTTGAAAGATCAGTTTCATCTTTGATTTTGCCCTTGCACATGAGGATTACCATTCAAGGAAGTTCAGGAAAAAAAAAAAAAAAACCACAAAAACCTCATACAGAGGGGTTTTTTTAATCATTATTTTTCTCTGGCATTTAAAGACATTGCCACAGATAAATTTTTATATGTAGAAAAAAGAATAATTTGATCCCATATTTGAATAAGTCTTTTCATTATCATAAGACAGACATAAGTTCATACAAATGCATTTTTCAAAATACATATAATGACTTTTTGATTAAAATCAATCCTAGACAAAACAGTAGTAATTCACAGGAGAGTAAAAAAATTCAGTTAATTTTCTACAAATATGCCATTTACAATATTTCTGTTTACCCTTCAATGAATGATTCAAGCTACTCATTTTCCTAAATCCTCCAGGATACTGTACGAAGATGATGATACCAAGACATATACTGGTTAGTGAAGAAACGTGCCTCTTATACACCACGAAGGTAAAAAAAAAAAAAAAAATCTGTATTTGGTTTTTCACATTTCCTATCTCTTACGACCCTTAACAAACATAACAGACACTAGTCCCTTTCAAGACTGAGATGTTTCTGTTTAGATAGGAAAGCTAGATTTTTACATTGTGGCTCCACAGTAACCACAGTTATTAGTTTATCTTCACTTAAAGCATGATTCAATAAAACAGCCTGCACACGAAATACAAATCTGGCTGTCAGGAATACCCAGAAATCAGACAAAGAGAGTAAGAGATACTAACAAAGCAAACTCTAAATTGAAATAAGAATGGAAATAATCAAGAACTGAAATAGAAAATAATGTTTACTTCTCCCCACCTCAGAGGGAAAATTATGACCAGAGAAGGATACTGAATGCTTATTTCACCACTGCCTAGTTTCTGCACTGCTTATGACTCTGTTCTTTCTGTGTTGGATGAACAGTCTCAGAGCAGCCTCTCAGGTCGGCAGGTGCTCTTTGTAAGGACTATGAGTCAGCCAGCTACAAGGCAGAGCTGGGAGATGTGCTTGTTTATGAAGTCCTGGAAGGGCTGGCAGTGGTCCTCTGGGCTCCTCTTAGCTGCAGGTTCTGAGTCAGCTGAAAGAACTACAAAAAAACTCACCTGCTTCTCTACCCCCTTTTCCAATCTCAGACATGTACCACAGTGCATGACAGTCTAATGAGTGCAGAGAAAATTCACTTTGTACTGATGTTGCTGTTTTGTGCAATCAGCAGAGCTTCTACTACCAAAATTGATTTCACTCCTCGGGTCTAAATTACAGGATGTTGGGCAAAGAGGAACAGCTCACAGGAGACTGCAGCCAGGCTCTCCACATATATTCTCTCTAGCAGTATTTAGTACAACACAACCTGATGGACTCTGACTCCTCTTTGCTCCATCTATTTTCTCTGCTGATTAAGGGATTGGTCAGACCTGTTACAAAAGAAATTGTACTCATGATTTCCCCATGACGTTTCAAGGAAATCAAAACAAGAAATACTTAGTAAAAGTTAATTTATTTTACTGTAGCATTAGATGGAAAATTTATCTCATCCGTGTTCCCAAGGTAAGATACATTTTTCTTTAGAAGTCCTAACATGCAAGTCAGCAGTGACTCAAAGCACAAAGACTAAAAGACTGAAGTGAAGAAAGCAAAGGGAATAAGGAAAACGCTTTCAATGCTAAAATATTCAGCATTTTAGTTATTTTCAGGGAAGTAAGTAATTGAAGTAAGGACTGAAATAGAATAGAAACTCTTCAAGAGAGGACACTTTTGTCCAGAAAGAACTCTTGAAGGATGAGGACTTGAAATTTTTCTCTTTTGCCATTATGTATATAATTTAGGGAAATTGAATAGGTTTTATATAAATAAATATTGTTATGACTAATAAAACAATGATTTTATTCTGCTTAATATACACTGACATTTCCACAGTGTAAAACATCACGGCACATAATATCCACCTGAACTGATATTGTCAGATGGCAGGTCCATACACATCAAGACATTCTTGTTTAATTTTAGTTAAAATTTTAGATTATTGGCCACCTCAGGGAACGTGGCCAATAAACTTTTCAGGGAAAATCCAGAATGTTTTACTAGAAAAGCAACATCAAGTTACAGAGCAGATCACCTGTTCTTCATTTGCACGTTTACCCCCTGTTTACTTCCTTTTCAACTGGACACAGATATTTATCTGAAAATCATCATTGCAATACAGCCTTAAAGATAAGACTCCTTTATTAAATTTACAGCAAAAACATTTAAAAAGCTATGTTTCATGCTTTTAGTGATTTCCATTTCAAAGAATTCATTGAAGGAAAGAGACAAATACACATGCAGGATCCATGCCTTTCTTCATCCTGAGCTAGCCGTGGGAGGTGTGGGAAATAAGGAACAAGGAATGTGCATTTTCAAGAACTGGATTTTCAAAGATTCTGAGGTTCAGGATTCTTGTTCTACAATGCCTCTCACTCATCAGTCTAAAGGGGGAAATTTTAGACATCACAGCAGATGAACAAGCCATCTCCATCCTTGAGGTACAAACAGAATTCGTCACATTTGACTGTAGTCACACTATAGCTGGATTAAATATTTTAAGCCCTTTCTGAACACACTCAGTCCACTTCTAAGTAGCATGATGAATTGAACTGGTAACACTTAGTTCATTAATTCTTTATAAATACATAACAGACATGATTTTAGGATATGAATTAAAAATTTCACAGAGGTGTCCCATCTTATCTATCTTCTCATCACAGAACCTTCCATAACCTTCACAACAAGAAAACAAGTCACAGAAGAACACCACAACTAGAGTGGCATTAGAAGAAATATTACACATAAAATTCAAACCATAATGACATAGCAGATGATCATCTGTCTATTTCAGCTATCCAACTCTCTTTTTTTGTTCTCAAATCTGCTAATATCAATTAATTAACATACATTTTGGAAGCATGGGTAATTATTTGCAGTGCTCATTGTTATGTTGTGAATGAACTACCCAGATGTTAAACATTGCACTTGTGGAATTCCCATGTCATAAGAATGGAAATACAAAGGCAACAATATCTACCTTCTACCTTTTTACACCACTAATATGAAGGTTAAATATAGGCATGACAAGGCAGACCTTGTATTTCCCCTGGTATTTTCACTTTTTTCCATTATGAATTGAGAGACAGGATTCATGAAATACATGTAATAAGATAGTCTGTATCTCTGAAACACCTGAAAGAGGAATAATTTTCTGTATGGTAATCTCTAATCTTTCAGACTGTCACAGTACTAACACAAAAGAAGCTGCTTTCCTCCCCTCCTCCCCCTCCCCCATGAAATGAATATAACATCTCTAAAGAATGCACAAACAGATTTGGGAAAATTATGTTATTTTTAGCTTTTATAAGCTTTAAATTCATATTCTGGACAACAAATTTTCAACCAAATAACTTATTTCAAATCTTATTTTTTTTAAGTTCCTTCCAATTTTCCAGAGCTTGCAAAAGGAGAAGCAACATTGGATGGCCAGGAGAAAGTCTACAGAAATTATGTTACTTGAAGGCGGAAAAAAAGCACCCAGTGTCACAGAATTATAGAATGGACTGAGCTGGAAGAAACCTTAAAGATCATCTAGATCCAAACCCCCTGCCATGAGCAGGGACACCTTTCACTAGACTATATTGTTCATAGCTCCATCCACACAGCCTTAAACACTTCCAGGGGTAGGGTATACACAATTTCTGTCCTTGGAACCAAGTTAATAATTTCAATTTTCTACTTAAGAACAAAAAAAAACAAAACAAAACAAAACAAAAAAAAAACCACAAACAAACAAACAAAAAAATCCAAAGTAAGAGTAATATAGGAGTTGAACAGCAAACAGAACTGAGAGGTTTCAACGAAATTGCATCACCTGATACAATGGTGTATGACCTCAGAGGGGGCAAACACACATCTGCAGTGGGATTTCAAGATGATGGAATCAGGGAGTTGCTTAGTGGAATTGCAGACAAGGAGAATGAAAGATCAAAGTACAGTTTGGAGAGCATCAAGAACCACATCATTCTGAAAAGAAATATATTAAAAACACAAGAAAGTACTGCAGATGTATTATTACAGGTGTCTTCTGTCTTCTTGTCAAATTAACTCCCTGGCTGACATAGAGTGCTTGTATAGAACACCAAGTAAGAGCTTTTTTTTCTTAACTACCATGAAGTGAAAATCTAAGGTATACAAGTCAAAGTGCAGCAACCATCTTAACCATTCGCATTTTCAAACACAAAGAATAGTTGAGTAGCTGTTTTCTTAAGCAGTTCTCTTGATTGATGGGCTACATGGAATAACAGTCTATTCTCTCCCTGTGGAAATAGAAATGTTTATTTTGCAGTTAGTATGTTTTCTAGCCTTCACTGGTGAAGTCTACAGATGATGCTTGCCCAAAATCAAATGTTTCTATCCTTCTCTTGACATCTCCCGTCTCATGGTCTTGTGAAATTGTATTTTTCCTTCTGTATTAAAAAAATCCAATGGCAAAATACTGATTTTTATATATGTGTGCATATTTATATCTCCAGCTAATAAGAGACACGACAAAGTGTAAACACAGAAACAAATCCAAATAGTTTTTTCCTCATCTAAATCCTTTTCTGCTACACTATAACATAGTCCACCACTCAGCAAAATACAAAGTGTAACGAGCATTTCTACTGAGTCAACATGAAATTTTATTTAGAGATCTAAACACCCATTCAGTAGTGACCTGAACTCTTCTAAGCTGCCACAAGTACAGCTAGCTGCATAGAAGCCAAAACTTTCATAATCTTGGTCTTCAGCTATCCCGTCCCAGCCAAAAAAAATTACACATATGACCTTGAATAAACATTCAAATAGAAATTTCCATTTTAGGAGAATAATTCTTTTTGGTAATTGATCCCATGCAGATCTATGGCTGACATACAAAATTAATTGCAAGCCATTTACACACGCTACTCCATTTTAATTTGGAAAAAAAATATAGAAATATGGCGATAATGGACTATTTCAAGATGGAGAATGGGGGGTAGGGAAGGAACACTTAGTTTAACTGCATTTAAGAAACACTTTAAAGCAATATAACATGTAAAACCCAACAATTTTATAATATTCTCATATCTTTGATATAGGGTATAGCATAAATAATACTTGTCAGACACTTCTTATTGCCTACACTTTCTTCAGAACATTTTATTGTTTTTACAATTAACATTCCTATGGTTGTGGGGGCACCTAGTGGCAAACTAAATATGCTTTTATATAAAGAAGCTGATCATCAGTTGTCAGAAACCTGTCTTATTTTCAGAGAATTATTCTCTTGTTTGAATAAAAAACAATTTTTGTGTAAGATTAACTTCAACACCAAATGACATTAAGAAATAACAGCTGGACATAACACACTGGCAATTTCACTGACTCCCCTTCTCTTCCCTCCTCCTGTGTGATATGTGTCTGTAGGAGATGAAAAATAGACTTTGAAAATAAAATCCCTTTTTATCCTGTATGCCCTGTCAGAATTCATTACTCTCTGAGCAGCTTCTCTTAGACATCTCACATGAGAAGGGTTTAATGTTTAATGCTAAACTTACTTATTTGAAGATATTTCATGCTACACTGGATTTTGATTTAGCAGAGGGATATGACGAAGCACTGAAATCACAGTACAAGCATATCATAGCAATTCAGCATACAGGAGGATCACAATGCAAATATGATTCTTATTACTGGTCCTTATATGTTTGTTATGATGGCACTGGGTATCCCCAGTCACCAGGAGGGAATATTTATATTGAATCCAGCTCAAGCCTCTTTCTATCTAAGTTCATTTTGTTGCCTGCTTTTATACCCTATTGAACAAATTACACCCTTCCTCCCTGCTAGTAAGGCTAGCTCAGGAAAACACTCACATTCTGCATTAATTTGAGAAGTAAATAAATTAAAATAATCAATTACACAAGCAGTTGATCCTCTCAACAGGTACAGCCAGCTGATCTAAACCAAAGTCCACCCTCCAGTTCTTGTGCTGACCTGAAACCAGCTTTCTTTGAAATAGCTGTTGTCACTCCTTGCTTTCCTCCCTGAGCTACATGAACCAATTGCCTGCACCCACCAGGTCTGAGCAGCCTTCCACAGCAGCATGATTGCTGTTCAGTCACACCACCATCTCTTTTTCCTTGCCTCCATCAGGAAGGGACCATGCAGGGGCAGATTTCCAATTATGCCAAAGCTGTGCTCAAATACCAAGCAGAGATCAGGAGATCACCTGGAACACCAGCTTTCTCTCTTTCATCCCAAGACATGCAGCATCATACAAGTAATAGGTACAAAGGTCAGGAGAAGTTTCTTATTTGCATAAGTTTCCTAAAATTGGATACCTTGGCCATAACAAAAAAAAAAAAAACAAAAAAACCACTAAATCAAATTAAAAAAAAAAAGATATTTTTAAATATTTCCTTATTTCAAAAATCAAAAATTTTATATCAGTAGTGATTGCCTCTCTGGAGGTTTTCTGGCTTGTTTCATCTATTCAAACTCCACATGCAGCTTTCCAGTAAGCTTCCTCAGTTGTCTTCCTTAAGGCCTGATCAGTTGAGCAGATTAATTTGTCAAATTGTTTTTCCTTTCCTCATTTCTGTCCACAGCCCATATGAAGAAAAACAGGCATGCAGTCTGGCTAAGCCTTCATTCTACTGAGCAAAATCTCAGTGTTCCCAGAGATGCACCATACAAGGATGTTTTACTTGCTCTTCGCAGAATCCTTGGCATTAAGTTTTGTCCTACACGTTATTTGATGGCAAATTCTGGATGCCAAAGATATTATTATTTTACTACTCAGAAGCCTAATACTCTAGCCTTGTAATTACAGCACTAATTCACAAATGTCAGCTTTAATTAGTTTTTTTTTTTTTGGTTGGGATGGGTTGGTTTGGGGTTTGTTTGTTTATGTTTTTTTGTTGCTGTTGTTTTAAACCTAGATATATCCAGCAGCAAGCAATATCCCCATACCATCTCTCCACTGGGCTGTGCAGATCCTGAACAGAGTCTTCAAGACTGGTAATAGGCAGAGCAGCTCTCTGGAGAGAGAACTAGAGAAACAAGGAAAGCAGATTTTTCCATGGGACTACAACACAGTTTTATCACACTTAGGAAGAGGAGAAACAAGGTAAATTTACAGTCTAAATCCAAATACACATCTATCTTTTGATCCTGTCCTGGTGCCTCATGGGGTCTACCTCGAGAAGTCAGATCCTTCCCCAGGACTGAGTTACCACCTCCCAGCAGCCACAGAGTTCTGGCTGTTCAACCTGCTCCTCACAAGAAAGAAAAGCCACCAACCCTGCTATCCTCAATGACCTCACGTAGCTCAGTCACCAACATCATTTTGACTAACAGCTCTTATCAGCTGGATCTCATTATCAGCTACAGAGAAAGTTCACTGAACTCATTACAGATAGATAAGAATCACTTGTTCATCTTTTTGTCAGGATACAGAAATGCTGTGCAACTCTATTGCTGTATTATAAGTTTTTCTCTTCATAAAACTGCACATTTGGACATGTCTCACTTAAGCTAGGAAATTTTTTTTTTATGTACGGAAATGGATTCTTTTGTTCAAATTATTCTATCAAAACTCTCTATCACCATTAGTCTGAAGCATTATAAAATAAGAATAAAATAGCCCAGAGTGAACTGCGCTCCGAATCTCTGGTGTATGGTCTTGCAACTTTATCTAGGACTATTCTAGAAAAACTAGCTGCATTGAAGAGTGCTTAAAATCACAGTCTTTTCCAGCCCACATTAGGAGAGCATAAGTGAGTAAACCTATTAACATAAACAAACACAGGAAGAAGTTAGTCAATTAGTCAACCTGATTTTCAATGTTTATTCAGCTGTAAGGCAGTAATTTCCATGCATGGATGAAATAACTAAGATATGTTCAGCCAGAGAGGGATGGCTATAAATGTACAAAATATAAATATTTGTGTGAAGATTTTGCTATAGTTTATATATACAAAGAGACTGCATTGTCTCATCTGTAGCAATTAAACTGTTTTTATTGTACCAGTTTTATAGTGCTGAGAAGATAGCATTACTCTCAAAGTGACCTGAAAAATACTTGCTGCACAGTTAAAGTATTAGCATTAACCTTTTCCCAGACTACTTGAATCAGATGGATATCCTTTCACAATGGCAAGTACAACAGAAAAGGGAAGTATTATTTTTTATCTATTATGATGTGCAAGTGTGAAAAATCACAGGAAATCAAAAGTGTAAAACACACGAACAAAGTTAGAAAATTTACTGACCTACCACAGAAATCCAAATGTATCTACAGGGTCTCTATCCAGTATTGCTAAAAATTGTTTTGTCATTGTCATCTTTTCGTCTTTATTTGTCCATATCTAGATATCTTTTCTCTGTTTAAGTGATGTATCTCCTATATACCCTCTGTATTGTCCTCATGCTACAGTCTTACCATTTCAATACAGAAAGCTAAAGATAAAGTCAACTTTCATCACTCAAAACTAGGATACCATGATTTTTGAAGACCACAGATAAAGAAGGCATTCTGGCAAGACTTATTTTCAGCACTGAGGAGTTATTCTGGAGCATTCATTCACACATGGACCAGGTCATGTCCTAAAATGCCTTCAAATTTCACTTTTCTCTCATGAATACTCATCTGTATTTATTGTTATTCCAGAAAGTCCAGCTAAGTTCACCCATATCAGAACATGAGTACTCTCCAGGTTAGGGAACCTAGCACAGCATTCTGTCTCAGACAATAGCAACAGGAGATTTCAGGGAAGGAGACAAGCCTGAAAACTTTGCTTCTCTCTACTTTCCCAGAACCTGCAACTCCTATATTTATGATACTAGAGGGTGCACCCTTACCTAATCTCTTATTTTCCATTAAAATAACTCTTTTCTATAAATCTGCTTAATTTATTTTTAACTGATGATATCCTCTGCTTCTACAGCCTTCTGTAGTAGCAACATTCAGAAAATCACTGCCTCAAGTATAAATAATTGCTTTCTTCTACCTGTTCAAATCGACCTTTTCTAGTTTAAATGCCCTCTATTTTATTGTGAGCCTTAGAGAATAACATCTCCAAATTCAACTTCTTTCTCAGCCTTCTCTGAACTTCTTCTCTAAACTGAGATCCGTATCTTTCCTCATTGCCTTTTTCTAACTGTTCTTGAACAGTTACAGAACTTCAGTTGTGTCTTGATCTTCATGTATTCCTAGATGACACTCAGTATCTTGCTGACCATTTTGATTGCTGCTGCATTCTAAGACAATGATTTCAGATGACTGTCCAAAATGACTCTCAGATACCTTTCCTTAATTGCAAGCATCAAGTCAAAATTTGATACTGTGTCAGCCTGGATGCCTTCCTTATATTACTTACTTTAAAGTAGTTCAAAGTGAACCTCAGCTGCCACATTTTGTCAAATCTCTGTTTTGTAACATCTTACTTGAAGCCCTTGCCACTGGCACAGCATTTGGCTAGCCAGCAAAATATCTACTGCACTTTGTACAATAAATCTAGCAGCCTTCATTCTGCTGGGGGACTTTTAACTGCTTATGAGTTAAAAATTTATTAGGTTATAGAATTTCTCATTAATTTAATTTCTCTTTTGAAGCTGTGCTTAGGATTACTATGCTTTTAACCAGCTCTACACTGATTAGTTTAGCTACTAATACATGGGACATATCACATCAAGACAACAGGAAAAGGCTGATTTGAGTCATTCTGCACCTTCACCAATACATGTTCCCAGTGCAAATTGCCCATTTTGTGGATATTTGTTCTCACCTGGCCATAGGAAGGCTTCATCCCTTTATAAAGGTCTTTCTAAGCCTGTTCACACACTTTTTGCATAGCCTTGAGAGGCAGGCATGCAGCAAGCCTTCAGATATTTGCCTCTAGCCAATTTGCCAACTGCTCTTCCAAAATGCGGGACTGTCACCAAAGAATCATCCCGTGCTCCCAGGAGGTATATACTCCCTGAGTTCTCCTGTACTTCAGGGAGTTCTTCCTTCTGTCTCTGCTGAGCAAACCTTCTGTGCAGGCTGCCTGGCCAGCTATGGTTTCACCATCACTCAGCTACTGCTTTATTGTCATTGTCTGAACAAGCTTAATATTTCCCCTTAGAGGCTTCATTAACTCGGAGACAGGAGAGCCCAGTTCCAGCTATCACTCCTTACTTAAGCACCTGCCAAAAATTGATCACAGCTTAGCCATTTAAACTAATTATCATTAAACAGTTAACATAATTAACAGAGATATAAGCAATCTACAGCCTGAAGATGAGCTGACATTTCACTTTCTAGATCTTCCTTTCTGGGCTGAGTTAAGCAGTGCCCACAATCAGCCTGCCCCACTTTAAAATCTCTGTCAGATTAACATGGTTCACTCAGCAAGGTTTGTCTACATGATCTTAAAATAAGTGTTGAAAGTTTTCTCAGGATTTATGTCAACCAGTGGCCAGCCATCAGTTTCTGGCTTCCCTCCTCTCATCAACACAGACCTTTTCTAATCAGTAAATACCTGAAATTCATCAACCTACAAGTCTGTATGCCTGTGTGACACATTGTCTTCTTATGGCACTTTTTCCTCCTCACACTGTGCATGGAAAAGGACAGGATGTTAGATGCAGAAAGTGAATTTGCAAAGATAAAGGAGTATTATTTCAGGGAAGTGGTTAATGTGCACTAAGATCCCTTTGATTTAAGCACATTGTGAGAGAATAGGTAGGGTCACGGAAAACTGCTCTCAACAGTGCAACCTGGGAGTGGAAAATGAAAACTCGTAACAAAACATGCCATTTCAAGGAAGTTTTTGTAAATGCAGACCACTGGAAAATTACAAAACTAAAACAGACATGTTTTACTAGAAGAAGATTAGAAATATCATGTTGGCCAAAGCACATACTCACATCCAGAGGAGAAAAGTCTGCAATCTGCCACTACAAAGCTGTGTATGTGTCAGAGAGGACCACAATGCTTCCAATTTCTTGCTTATAATCTGTTTCTGTCAAAAACTTGAACACTCAGATGGATAGCTACTGGCTTGCAAATGAAGACAAAAGGACAAGAGTTGCCTAAATTTGAAATCACTCGACCTGTTCCCAGAGCACATTTTATAAAATTAATGTGACATTTTCTGTTGACTAAATCCTACACTGAATTTTCCTGCCCCACTGAAAGGGAAGCAGTCTGCTATGAGAAAGTAAAGGTAAAATACTGATCCCTAGGTCCTTAATTTGCTGACATTTAACTACATCCCTACATGCTTTCATACCTGTAGTACTGAGAACTACTAAAAATAATACAGTTAAAATTGCATACGTACATGTAATATTAGATTTATGCCATTGTTTGAAACATTTAAAGTAAAATTGAAATTATATTATTCATAGGTGTCAAAAGAGAAACACATAATCTTAATTTGAAAGTGCTTTAGGAAAAACCTGCCATCTTAAGAATAAATTTTTCACTAATTTAGGTGAAGAGAGAAGCAGGAAGTGAGGAAAAATAAGTGGTTATTTTTTCCAGTAAACATTACATTTTTGAGGAAAATAAACCAACCAGGTTTAAGTTGGTTTTTTTTAACAGTAAAAAATAGATTACTTCATTTTGTTTTCAACTGATTTTGAAATAGATTGATTATCAAAGTTTTACAGTTTATTTTGTTCAAATATATAATTTCATCATGAAACAAAACTTATTAACAAAGCCCAGGATCCTGCAGAGATTTATGTGCATGCTTACGGTTACAATATTTCGCTATTCACATTGACTTTGATAAACCTTTTCAATATCCAGGATTTTCTGCATCTACACATGATATATATTTCATTGTGTGAATGTAAGCTTCCTCTTCTTACATTTTTAAATTTTCTGTCTCTCTCCAATGTTTATCTTTCCAATTCAGAAGCTGGACAAGTCTATGCATCACTTTATTCCTGCCGCCTAAAACATTTCCAGAAGAACTAACATAAATCAGACAAGTAGCAGACAGACAAAAGATAATTTCTCTAACACTGACAATGATCCAAGAATACTGCTAGCAATACCTGTAGGATTAAACAATGCCTTTGTGAGTAAATTCAGCAGCACAATCATTCTGTCTCAGACCAGAGCTGCAGCCTCCTTAGTTATTTATAAAACAACTACAAAACCAAACTCAAAGATCTTTGTCCTGAGTTTTGCAGTAAGATATGGATCTATGGTAGTTAAATACATCTATTATATATACACCTTATAAGATCAGTAGATTTTAGTTGAATTGAAGTCAAATCAATTAAGACTGGATCACAAGTAGATTGGATTTCAAAAACTTTTTGGACAATGCTCTCAGGCACACGCTGTGATTCTTGGGGTGTCCTGTGCAGGGCCAGAAGCTGCATTCAATGATCCTGATGGGTCCCTTCCAACTCAGTACATTCTATGCCTCTGCATTTCTATTTTTTTCTAATTCTTGGTCTGGCATGCAAATTCCATATTTTTTATGCAAAGTAGACAGAACTTCTCATACGGAACAGATAACACAGACAAAAGATTCTCTCTTTAAATGTACAAGATCAAAATTATAAAGATTTAACAGCAAGAATACGAATTCTTTTTAAAGATTTCCTTAATGAAGTTCAATTTAAAGACTTTTTACCACTTCTGTATTGAGAAGCCTGCTTTCATCTAGTTTTTAAGTGGCCAGCACAAAAATACAATCAGGTAAAAATGAACCCAGATTTTATAATACAGTACCTCTTGGTTTCTTTGCTATTCAAGATATCATTCTGTATCTTATCTTCTCATCATTCAAACATTTTCTACAAAACACACAAAAATCCACTTAAAGATCCACACAAATAATTGGATTTGTCTTCTACTTCGATGAAGACATTTTCTTCCTATTTTATTTTCATACTATATTTTATATCATTCACATCGAGCAATTTCTGGCAGACATTATCTTCTTTGAGAAAGAAGAGATACTATAACTGAGTCATTTCTGCCAGTGAAAACTTTCTAAGAGATGGTCTGTTCATTACCCATTTATCTTATCAATGTTCTTGGTGGGTTACTTAGAGATGAGGAAAGTCAGGCAAAACCATGGATGCTACTGTACCTACTCTCAGCCACTGCAGTGGATCTCATGACCTTTAGCATCAGCTAAACTGATTTTCAGGAATTTGCACAAGCTGCAGTGAGTTTTGGTCGACTTCAGGCTACAACACAATGGCAACTAGATGCTTGTTTCAACCACTAGCCCCACATACACACTGTGGGATCTGAGCACAAACCACAGCTCAGTAAGAACAGCTGAAATTCACTCCAGCAAGATGGGCAGATTCATAGTAGCAGTAGTCACAGTCATATCAGTAATTCTCCAGAGCTTTGATGTAGATTTATGTCTAATTTTTGTCTAATATGTCTAATTATTTTCAGTAGATATTGAGGCTGAATTATAGCAAAGTGAAATGAACTGGCAGCTGTCTTGCTCTGTAAGTTGCCCTTTAAATGCTTTGAACATGGTCTCTGATGCCAGTTAGAAAAGCACACCTAAAGCCTAAACAGGAAGGAAGGCATCCAAAACAGTCAGTGAGAGTTTCTCAGTATCATGGTTTGGGCACCTTGGGCATAATGAAGAGACTTAACTTCTAAGAAGTTATGATTACTTCTAGCATCTGCAAGGAAGAGACAAGAGTCACAGTTCTTCATTTGCTGTTTGAAAAATTGAAATTACGTAAACACTTCTAAAACAGGAAATTATTGTGGGGTTTTTTTACAAATTGTATTGCAGTGACTTAGTGATATAAGGAATCATTCTGCTTCAGCGTGCTGGTTTATAACCATCTATTTTATCTGGAGAATTGTATCTGCAAAGTAATTGTAAGAGAATAAAGGAGGAATAAAGTGCCAGAGGTTTCTTTTTATTTACTTCAGCAGCATTTGAGAATTCACTGGGCTTCTTTTTTTATGTACTAGACTTTGCAGACCACGTCAAGGCAGCTCACAAACATGTCATTTTTTTATTCAGGCAATGTATGCTTAATGACTTTAGTGTCTGAAGTTTTGTCTGAATTAAATTTTTTGTAATGCCAGCCTTAGTTTCATTTCATTCGGAATCTGGCAGAAAAGAAGTCACAGAGGGGAAAATAACAAACCCCACATTCTTGGTTTATGTCCCTTTTCCCAGCCACATTTGAAGCAGACTATGAATTAATTATGAGTCCATATGAAGCCAATAACTCGGTGACTGAGGTTTTTACATGTTCTGATGTTTTATTACAATATTATACTCTATGATTGTATTTCCCTTGTTTTTGCTTACATTCAGAGTTGCAAAGATCTATGTACATGTGTTTCGCAGAGGTTTTTTAAACAGATGAGTTATCTGAATGTAGTTAATTTTAGTGCTAAATATGTTCATTTGGTACACATTCAAGCAGTTGCTCTGAAAAAACAAAATTAATAATACCAAAGGGGAATGCTGAATAGCTTATTTAGATCTAAAAATTCCTATTCCCCTGCAGGTCCAAATGAGCTATGGGAATTAATACTTTTTTTTTATCTCTGGAAATAAATAGAGACCTGTGACATTAATTATGGATATGTCTTTATGGAAAGTATGGATCAAAAGAAAGTACGTACAAATAATTATACAGCAAATGTATTCAATACCACCCCAGAAACAAATGTTAATCATGCTGTAACTTCACAAGACAGCAGCAAATAAGAAAGTTATTGTTAAAAAAAGAACACGAACCATTGAGTAAATTACCACAGTGCTACAATGTTTTTTACAATTCTGTAACAGAGAAATCCTGGAGACCTGTGTCCAAAAACTCAGATGCAGGCTACATACTCAATATACAAGTCTATTTACTCAGTAGGGTTTCAACAATCTTACAAGTAATGTTCTCATTACCAAGACATCTTCTAAAAGAGGCACCAACCACATTATAAAATCTAGCAAAAAGAACATTGATTTTACATGGGATACCATCACGTCTCTGTACAATCAGACCCTCCTCAGACTCAAACCTTGCCTCACACAGTCCGCTCCTCCTAGGTGAACCCTGATACTGCAACTCTCTGCACAGAGCTTCAGCTGAGAGAGAACAGCTGTGTGGCCAAGGCTTGGATCTGACAAGAACACTGTTGTGAAGAAGAAAGAAAGCTAGTGAGCTAGAGTCACTTCAGAAAATAAAATTAAAGAAAGAGCGTACTTATTGAGATAGTGAGTGGCACAAGGATTCAGGAGGAAAAATGCACACATGAAAGGATATAAAACTCTTCAAACGTGTTTCTCCTGTTTTCATTGCACATAATAAAACACTTCAAACAAAAGTGACATAGAGAGTTGGATTACAGATGAGATCCTACCACAAGCCATGTAGGACTTCAAGACTTGGCAAGCATTTGGGTTTGATGTAAGCTAAATGTAAAATTTTATATACTGTCATACAGAGGAGGTAAGACTACACGATTGAGACATCCTTTTTGAGCTTAATTTCATAAATTTAAGTTCTCTCTCAAGGAAAGGATAACTTTGATTTTTAAAGAGAAGCACTAATGACATTAGAATGCCACAATGCTAAAAGCAGCACTTTGCCTAGCCTGTCAAGGACCATGCAGCAGATGACAAAGAACAGCTTTGTGAATACATGCCATGAAAATACAGGATTGTGCTTGATGGTGTTATGAAAGAAAATTACGCTGAAAAATGCCTTAACTCTCTGAAATAAAAAGGATTCTTTTATCCAAGCTTAAAATATATCTGTATATTATTTTCCAAAAGCCAAAACAATAAGCCAGAACATTCAGCTCACAATGATAGCAGCCTAGTCAAAGCTTAGGTGATCCCATATGGCCACCTCAAGGATTGAAGGGAGCAAAATATTTCATATTTTGGTCAAAAAATCTTCCTGGCTGACACGTTTGATTTTCTCAAGAAGCTTTGAAAGTGCAAATGAGTCACCTACAAATTCAAACTCTCAAACCTTTGAATTCAAAAAGTGACCTAGAAGTGAGCTAGAAAGAACTTCTTATGCAGAAATTTTCAGAAGTGCAGGGATGGGACAGCAAGGAACTGAGCAATTTATGAGAAAAATACGAAGATAAAAGGGTAAAATCTTCAAGGGAAGAAAAAAAGGAAAAGCAGAGAAAAAGACAGCAATTCAAGGTGAAGAATTAGGCTATACAAAGAGACATGTACCTCCCCCACCTGAGAGGCAGGTGCTGGATTAGCAGACTCTCTTCACTGGCTGTGATGAGTATATTAGTCAATTAATCAATTAGTCAATTAATCTTAGCTAGCTAGCTCTCTCTCTTGTTGAACCACCAATAAGCAATTGCTGCAGATCCTCTTTATGACTGGGAAAAGATCCTAAAGGACTCAAAGTGAGTAGAAAGAGACCTCTCAGCAGTCACCTGTTACAACTTATCTTCTCACACGCTAAGTTAACTCTGCATTATTTTAAAAATATGAGATAATAAACACATCCTTTGTTTTTCAGGTGTTGGGAAATAATCTGAGAAGAAGTCAGTAGCACACTGTTACTACATTTTCCTCCTACAGCAGTCAGGCTTTGAAAATTGATTGATTAGCTTTTATCATTCCGTTTGGAGAGTGCTGAAAAATGTTAGTGGATTACTTTCTAGATAAGATTCTACACTCTGAAATTTAAACAGAATCATGTCTTTTGCTGAAGAATGGTCTGACTTCAGCACCAAAGCTCCATGGAGTAAACAGAGATTAGATGTATATATTGTTTCCCACCAGCTCTAGATTTGGGCTCCAACTGAACTCGTAATTTTTAAATTTACTTTCTGAAGTTCTTTAGTCCCAAATCTCCCAACACATGGTATAAAGATATCATCAAGCTTTCATAATCTACTCCAAGACCATGCACCCTACAGTTCAGGATGGTCCTGTGCAGGGTCAGGAGCTGGACTCAAGGATCCTTGTGGGTCCCTTCCAACTTGGCATATTCTATGATTCTTGTGGACATAGAACAACTGATATGTTTTGCTAATTTCAGTGACAAGCTATCAACACTAAGAAAAATATATATAGTACACATTAAAATACACAGATAAAAATGTCTTGAGTAGTATTAAAAGTCTTCTTACTTCAAAATAGAAGACCATGAAGGTAAAATTAACAAACAAACAAACCTCCGCAGGAAAAAAAAAAAAAAAAAAGTCAAGACTCTTTATTTCATAGAAATCTTAAATATTTATTACAAATTGGTTAGATTGAATCACTTGGGGAATCAATAATTAATTAGTAGAAATCTTTCAGATATCTTATAAATATCAAAGGCTTTTAATAATTACTTTACAAATCCAGATCATCAGAAATCATGAGGGCTTTAAACATTGTGGGAGGTGGAAACAAGCTAAGAAGTTAAGAAGTATAATAATTATCAAAAATGAATTGAATAATTTTTGATCTTATGCTGTATCTTTGTTACGGTAGAGATTAATACTAAAAGCATGATCCAGCATGGATCTTTTGATGCTCACTGCAATTAACAAAAAAGCTTTTCCCAGCTCTAATGATCCAGAACCACACCCATAGACACGTCATAGTATTGATCATATGCACTTCAATTATCAATAATAGCACTTCAAAGTAAGGAAGACAGCAGTTGTCAAAAGAAAGCAAACTTGCTTTTGAGTCTTACAAGAAAATACATTAATGATTTCCCAAGTACTGTTTTATGTGAGCAAATTAATAAAACTCTGGAGAACTAAGTTCAACTCTAAAAAACAAAACCTGCCCCATTCCATCCCAGGTCACTGAAAAAAACTACAATGAACCTCACCATGTAGTCTCAAAGAAAAGCCCATTGTTTCAACTTTGGAGTCAATGTTGGACACTTCTAATTATGAAAAAAAAAGGCATTAAAAAAGGCATTTAAATTAGACAACATTACAGATTCCCTAACAGCTGTTCTGCAAACACACAGTATATCTATGAAGATTTTTTTAACTCTATGAAAAATAGGACTTTTTCTTTTAATTTACTGTAAAAATGCTGTGAAATTTTCTGTTGCATATCTTGATACTAATGTTTACATAATGAAAAACAAAAATCCCCAAACATTGGAGTAGAAAATCTTGTCCAAACTTTAATCATTTTATTAAAAATTGAAACTAAATGATCTTTAAGGTCCGCAACCCAAACCATTCCATGTGTCCATGAAAAATAAGCATATACATCCCCACTACTCTCTCATTGGCAGAAGACAGAGGATAAATTGCAAATAATCAGTTCATTGCCGAGGATGTGAATTCTTGTATAATATAGACATGAAAAAATTCCTGCGAGGCTGTAGTGGCAGGAATGGATAGCAGATGAATTTGCACCACAACCAGATGACAAAGAGATCCTGAAGAACCAAAGGTATTGTCATCAACTATCCCTCAGAAGACATTAAAATCCTATGCTCCATCTTGAGTCAAACAAAACACAAGAATATAACATTCCTGGTGTTTTGTGCTACTTGCATTTTTTCAGAGATCCAACAGCATAAGCTATGAGACTTATGAAAAGACAGGTATTCCTCAGATAAATCATACACAGTAGTAAGTTCAGCACTAAGCTCACCTTTGATCTGTGCATCCTTGGCAAACCTGAAACATCAGACACACTCAGCATGCAATAAATAATCTCTCAGAAGCTGTGCAGTATATCTATCCCAGCATACAAACACCTTCAGTCAGTATTCAAAAGGATTAAAATTGCTGGGGGAAGAGAAAGGGGCTGGTAACAAGTGCAGTGAGGTGCAGAGATACAGAAGTGTGTACATTTATTCTAACCTGGACAATCCAGTCTATTTTTCACTCTATTCAGTTGCCAAAAAACCTCATTACTATCAAAACATATCTTGTTACAAAAGCATGCAATTATATATCACTTCTATGCTTGCAAGAGGAGGAGGCAAAAGCATTTTTCTCTACCACATACTGTTACACCTCACTAGGTTCAACTTACACCTAATATTTGGAGTTTATTCACATTTCTTCATGAAAAAATTGTAAGGTGTTAATAAATGGACATATAATTTAGATTGCATGCTGTAGTCTGCCATGTTCAGTTAAAAAGTGAATGAAATTAACTGTAGTATGTGGCATAGATTCATCCTGTGTATTTATTAGCAGGAGGAAGAAGAAAAAGAAGAGAAAATAGAGCTAAACTAAAGTGGCTGAATAGAAAGAAAAATCAATCCTGGTCATATTAGAGCAGTAGCACAGGATGGCTCTAACTCTGATTATTCAGGAAAGCCACACTCTGTGGCCTACCCTAATTCACCATCGATTCTGATGGAGAAAAGAGCACACTGAGATGTTCACTGCATCAATGCATTTAAGAGGCAGCATTTGACAGTGGAGTTCCTGCTGGCTTCCCCCCACAGCTACCATTTCTTGATGAGAAAAGGTCACTTTGTTGTAGATCTGTGTCCTGGTTCACGGGAATACGTGGGTTGTCCCTACCTGGTATAGCATGAACTGAATCCTTTGCCTGAGCTGTCTCTATTTCACCAAAGAGGATGTATTGTGTTGGTCACCTTTTTACTAGATGGTTTTGGTTTTCTTCACTCTGACCAATTTCCACTTTTCTCTCCATCTGTATTTTACAAGAAGTCAAACACAAGCATCCTGCATTTTAATTCCCTATAATTCATTAATGCTAACACTTTTATTTCCAGCACATTTCTTTGCCCACCGTGGATACCATGCAATGAAAATTAGAGTCTTAATCTTCTTAAACTCTCAGGCTGACATTATATAACAGCATTCTGCTCATGAGTGATTCATTCATAGAGCAAAGGCTGGCTGGACAGAAAGTAATATAATTGCAATGATTGCTTGCGAGACCTCAAGAGGCAGAACCTCACAAGACCTGAGATTTTCAACTCATAAAAGATATAACTGAGTCTCTCAAGAGAAGATCAGGCAAGGCCAGAGAGGACTGGCCACAAAAGAAATGTCCTGATTGTTGCTGCACGATTTTCTTCTGACAAAATTAAGATTGTTTCTCATTTATTAAGTTCTGAAGTGATGGTGACAGCAGAAATTTGCCAAAACTTGGGTACAATAATGCTTTACCCTACATCAGTACAGAGTATCAAGGGCAGAGGACAGTGAGAAAAACTTTGACCACTACTTATAATCTCAAAGTAAGTGATTATAATAGCAGGATTTGTTTGCATTCAATGATCACAAATTTTAAATAAATGGTTCTATTCTGTTTTTTCTGCTTATTCTCTTTCATTTTGTAGCTACTGTCTATGATTTGTTCTAGCTTTTAATCTTCTACCAGTTCCCCAAAGAAATGAACACATATATTTTTGGATTTTTGCTACCATCTTGTACAAAATACTGTTTTGACTGCCAAGAAACTTGTAGAACAAGGGAAAAACAAGATTCTGACAAAATATCAAAGTTCCTATAAATGCTGTGAAAAAATAGGCAAGCAACTACAAGGGAAAAAAGACCCAATCTCTCTTGTCTAATACTGTCTCTTGTTCCTAAGTCACAAGTACTTCTTATTTTCAAAGAACTCACAGAGATCATCAATTTCAGAATGCATTTCCAGGAAAGGCTCTTAAAAACCTCAAGCTGATCTGAAAGCTGAATACAAAAGGCAATCCACAGTACCAAGAAAGAGAAGGTACTTCCAGTTTCTGTAATAGGTACAGAAGCTCTGCTGCTCTCTGAACATTTCATGCTTAACCAGATTCTCATCCAGCTGTTCCTGAGGACTTTCCCCAATGTACTTTCAATGCATCTGCACAACATCTCATATACCTGTTCATGCTTGGGGTAGGTATAAAGCAGATAGTGCCAAAGGGTCAGGCAGTACATAACTCAATATGATTTGAGTTATCCTGTGGATTTCTCCCCCAAGACAAATCTTCTTCAGCTATTTTGACTCCAGCATTTCCCAAATTCCTGTGCTTTGTGCTTGGTCTCTACCTGGCTCACACCTGGCATTTCAGTGATCTTGGTTACGCTTTGATTAACAGGACTACAGTGTGGTTTGTTTCAGAAATGAGGCTGAATTTTCATGACTCCTCACTCCTCATAGTTTGTGGGAGGTTACACTGAGACATCACCTCTTTCCCATCAGCCTGACCAGCCCTGTAGGGTACCTCCACATCACCATCCTTGGATCGTGTCTCAGAGATTGACTGTCGGCTGACAAAGCCTTTTGTCCTACCTCGAGTTTTCTCTTTGTCTAATTTCCAGCTCACACTGTAAAGAAAACTCTTAAGACCTGGACAAAAACAACTGTCCTCCCTGATGCTCCTGAGAGTGGTATAGCTGTTCTACAGTTCTAAGGGAAATTTCTGAGGCCATGTGACAGAGGAAGTACCAGAGAGTAAAGTGCCACCTTACAGGGAAGTTACCATTTACCCTATCATATTTCTATATTTCTAAATTCCATTAGGTAGAGAAAACCTTATACAAAATAAGGAAGTCTTGTGCATTTACCCCCAGCACAGCAGAGAGGCTGAGCAGGATGCTGACAGTTCTCATGCTTTATTATAAATCTTATTTTTTAAACTCTCCTAAGGTACATCTCAACAATCCTGACTGTATGCCCTGAATTAGCCATGATGTTGTCAGTAAATTCATCAGAAGAGTTTGCACAGGAGTAATAGAGAAGTAAATTTGATTCCTTCTCATTTTTGAATATTGATCATTCCTTGGGACAGTAAAATAAAAACAGCTTGTAAGAGAGGGGCAGGGGGGTTGTTTTTTTAAACGGGTTGACCATTATTGTATTATTCAGTGGTAAGAGTTATACTGTATTTACATCCTTTTGCAAGAGCAACCAGCAGGATGTGGAATCAGGAGGAAGAGTCTCTTGTGACACTGGCTTTTAATGATACTTATAGGGCATGACTGAGCAACTTACAATGAAGAGCCTCCCTCCTGGACAGTACTCCTCCAGGAAGTAATTGAAAGTTAAATTGCAAGTATAACTTGTGTTACTATTGAGTTATAAATGTATGCAAAGAACCGTTTCTAGTTCAATGCTTTAGTAGCTTACAAATTTCTTTTATGAACAAGAACTGGCAAGAAGTATTGAGCAGGGAACCTTACAGAAGACAGGTGCATAATCTGCCAGAAAAAAATGCATCTAGTTTAATCTTTCTTATTTGTTTTACAAGCAGCAAAATGTTACACTGCAAAAGCCCAAGGGGGTAAACTGATCTCTTAGCAGTTGCCTGCTAAAGGTAGAAAACCTTCATCCATGAAATCTAGATAATTTATTCATTTAAATATCTTTCCAAGCTGACCACTCTAATATTAAAATTCCTCTTCATTTTGGTGGGGGAAAAAAATTTAAAATCTCCATGTTACTGTAAATTTTGCATTTTTTCCCCTGTGTGTTATTTGCTCTTTGTATTTGCCTGTACCAGACAGCCTGTATTGGTTGTTCAGTGTTTAATTGGTGTTCAGGGAGGAACACCAATTAAAAGCACATATTAAAGAATAACAAAATACCAAAACACCAAAACATTGAGCATTTTGACAACAGCTGTGAGGTTAATTTTTCAGGGAGCCTTCAGTTCCTTTAAAAATAGAATATTTAAGCAAAGTCCACAAACAATTTTTATAGGACTGAGATAGAAAATTAAGGCAGTTATCTCACTGTGGAGTCGTGGGCTTGCTGCTCACCGGCTA
>VZSR01001477.1:2801412-2861605 GCA_013398615.1 Brachypodius melanocephalos
GTTCTCATCCTAAATCATAGTGCTCACCAGCTATGATGATCTGATGATTTTTAGGGTACTACTAATATTACTTCACGTAATAATTTCTTCATGCATCATAATCTTCAGTAGAAGCTAGGCTGCTGAGGCACAACCCTTTGAGAGAGCTGAGGACATGTCACCTTCTTAGTATTTTCTCCTCTGATAACCTGCAGCTGGAATGAGTAATTGTGAGAGCAAGAGCAGGGGGTGACACTGATGATAAAGAGGACAGGCCTCTGTGGGGAAGATATTCTTTCCAGGCCTGTGCTGGACAGTGGGTGGTGCAGTGTGCTGGCAGAGTCCCAGACCAAATTTCAAGCTGTGCACCTTGGGGGGAAGCCTGATTGCAACACCACTGCCTGCCTGCCTTGCAGGGCTCAGAAAGAAAAGCTAGTGACAGACATTGCGGAGAAAAATCCAACCTACTAATGTACCTTATAGGACTCTAAATTATTTGCCATTGCAGAGGGGAAGAAAGGACTTGGATTCTTCTGTGAACAAGTCAATAAGAGTCTCTGCTCAATACATGGCATTGATCAAAAGGATGAATGTTAGGATGCAAACAGAGTGATGTTAAAAACGGTATTGAAAGTGAACACCATCATAAAAAATCAATGAGAGAGCTTCCTCTGAACCACTGTGCGGTGCTGACCACTTCATCAAAAAGGAATGTAGCAAACAGTTTACAAACAGACAACAAAAATGAAGAGATGCTTGGGCAAACATCGATTATGTAGTGAATTAAATGACTGGGACAGTTCAGCTTTGAGAGGTACTATTAGGGTGCCACAAATAATGCATTCATTAAATTGAACTTACAGAGAGTTGGGAATTTTCTAACAACCTGGTTCCAGTAGAAAATATGAATTTGTCAAAACAGAAGTTTTCTGTCAGAATGTACCATTTCAAGAAAACACTTCAAAGGAATAACAGCCAAGGTTACACCTTCTGAAGGACTTTTCTCCCTTTAGAAAATTCATTTGTTTACTCCAAGTGAGTTATCTGGGATCCCAACTTTCTGTGGCAGATGTGTGTCTCAGGGACAAGATAATTGAAGCTAAATTATTACTTGCTCCATGTGCAGCTTGCACATAGAGCAAGTGATAATTTAGCTTCAAGACTCCAGGGCAAAGACACTATAGGGACAACCAAGAATTTCAAACTCAACATTTCCAGTGCTCTGGAAGCTCTAGATGCAATAATACTAGGGCTTGTAGAAACCCAGCAATAACACTGGGCTCATAGAAAGGCAGAAGATCCTAAATCTCTCCAAGTTGAATTGCTCTGTATTTCACAAGTATGAGTTGACTTCACAATGTCCTTCATTTTTATTTAGCATGCTTCTCTTCATAAAAGAAATCAGGAGGCACACACAGATCCAAGGGAAACCAAAGTGTACAGGCACTGGGCCTCCATCCTGAACAGTCACTCCTGAAAAGAATTTCAGTTGAACAATGACAAAGTCATGGGGCTAATTTTTGGTAGAAGGCCTCCACTGTGCCCTTCCACATCCAAAGTTCTTCCTGTATTCCTTGCAGGTCATCCCCCGTCCTCAGGAAAACGTTGCCTCACGCGTTGGACATTGAATCATATACTAGACATGATCAACTAAGTGGGATACCCTGTCACGGGAAAAAACAAGGTTCAACAGGTAGGACTTCCACCTCATGAAGCTATGCTGGCTGTGACCAATGACTGTGTTGTCCTCCAGGGGTTTTTTGAATGCTTCGCAGAATAATATTTTCCGTGGTTTTACCAGGCACTGAAATGAGACTAACAAGCCTGTCATTTCTGAGGTCCTCTTCTTGCACTTCTTGAAAATCAGGACAACATTCTCCAGTTTCCTGTCAGCTGGGACCTCTTCAGATTTCCAAGATCACTTAAAAAGTCGTTAGTCCTCCAGCTCAGGGCACTGATACTCCTTTGGTCCATTATCCATATTGAAGACAGAGGCAAAGAATGCATTAAACACCTCTGCCCTGTCTCTGCTCCCATTTGTAAGACAACCATCCTCATCCTGTAATGGGATGATGTTACTTTTACATTGCCTTTTGCCACTAATAGATTTGCCAAAAAAGCTCTTCTCATTGTCCCCCACAGCTCTGGCCAGCTTAATCTCCAACTCAGCTTTGACTGTGATCTTTTTCCCTACAGTAGCAAGCAGCATCTCTGTATTCTTCCCATGTCACCTGACCTAGCTTCCCCTGGGTGTACACCTTCTTGTATTTCCCAATGAAATCTCTGTTCAGCCAAGCTGGCCTTCTGCCTCATCTGCTTGACTTGCAACACTTGGGAATTACCTGTTCATGTGCTTTTAAGAGGTGATGTTTAAAAAGTGAGCAGCACTGCTGGATGCCAGCACCTGAAAGAACATTTTCCCAGAGGATTTCACTCACTAATTCCCTGAGCAGCCTGAAGTCAGTTCTCCGCATGCCCAAGTCCGGGGTTGAAGTTTTGCTGATAATTTTCCTCCCATCAAGAGAGATTTTAATCTTGATCACTTTGTGGTCGCTGTGCCCAAGAGATCTGCCAATCTCCACTTTGTTTATGAGATCCACTCTGTTGACAAGCGGTAGATGAAGAACGGCATCTTTCCAAGTCAGCTCCCTTAGAACCTGTTCTATAAAGTTGTCATCCAGGTATTTTAGGTGTCTTCTGGCCCAGGATGTGCTCCCAGCTAATTTCTGACTAGCTGAAGTCCTCCATAAGGACAAGGGCAGTTGCCTTGGAGAGTGTTCCTTAGTTCCTCAAAAAGTAACCTGTCAGTGCCATTGTCCTGGGTCGGAGGTCTATAGCAGACTTCCATGGTGACATCTGCGTTATCTGTTTGCCCAAGCTTGATTCTTACCCAAAGGAGCTCAACTGTGCCATGGCCACCTGTGAGCTCAATACATTCTATCCCGTCTATTACATACAAAGTCACCCCTACATCTCCTGCCCTGCCTATATTCCTCTTGAAGAGCCTGTAACCATCCAACAGGGCACTTCATTGACAGGACTCATCTTCCTTTCAGGAAAGGGAACGAAATCTTGCGATTTCAATGAGAATTAATTGGGCAAGCTTTGGAGTCTTTCCAGCCACTTGTTGTCATCCCATTCACTTTGATGGTTTTCACTGCCTTTAGGAATTTTTCCTTTTTTTTTTTTTTAATACCTATCCTTTCTTCTCATCCTTCTCCTCTCTCCTTATTTGCATTTCTTCCCTGATTTCAGGATTTGAGCTGCATTAATTTGGGCAAGCTTTGCTCCTTTGCACTGCCCCTCATTTCATCTCAGTCCCTTTGCTGCTAGTGGCTGCATTTGCAAATTTTCTCGCCTTTTTCGCTCGCATTGTTTTGGATCATATCTCCTCTCCAAAGCGTTTGTTAGGCTTTGTTCTCTGATTTCAAGATTTCGTTCCCTTTCCTGAATGGAATCTTCCAGGTTTCAAATATCAATATCAAATCTCTGGGACTGGGACAAAGCATCCTGGTTTTTTCCTTCATGCCATGTGCACTACTTTAAAACATATCGTGTATGTACACTGTAGCCAACACCTCCTGAAGCAGATTGAGGGATCCCATTAGAAGTGGTTTCCTCGAGCTCTTCTGGCTTTGACACAAAAAACATTTTTCATCACTAGGAGGTCTGGTTTTCTCTCTTTCCTTCCCAAGATAGTTTAAAGCCTTATCAACAAACTCCAGTGGTTGCTGTGTGCACTTTAAAGAAATATATCCGTCTATCTATCTATCTATCTATCTACAGACAGACACACACACACACACATATATACACACACAGAGTCATGAAGCAGTCTTTTCAGAACATTAGCTCTTTGCTACCACCTGCCTGGAGTCTACATAGGAAAGAGGGGATTTTCTCAAGACCAGCTCTGTTGAGAGGTACACCTCAAATTCTTCAGAGAAGCATGATATGTTCTGGTAAGCAAAAGCCTATTTCTATCATGTAATTTAAAAAGTGGTCACTAGTCTATTAAAATAAATATTAGGTGCTGCTATATTCCTTGGCTTTTAAATAAAGATTGTGTGTATGATCCTTTTTAAAATAATGGCTTTAAAACAGCTTTTTTCATCAAACCAAATGTTGGATCAGTCAAGCTAGCATAAGGAGAGGAGAATCTGCTGTGAAACCCTGAGGTGTGTCACTTTAAAAGAGTGCAGAGCACTCTAGGGCAAATAAAACAATAGTAAATCAAAAGAGTTCATCTATTGTGACAACTTATTCTACAGCAACTTTGGTTCAAGCCATGCTGGTAGTTTTTCTAGTGTCTTAAATCAAACAGCAGGTATCTGTGGCCTGAAGTTAAAAAACGCTAAACATCTGCCAGTTTCCAGACTTGAAACATTGCAGCTGCCTTACCTGAAGGATATTTTACTGTTAGTGTACCAGGAATCTCAGTGCTACTGTCATGTGGCATTTTCATCATGAAATACATCATTGTAATTTCACAAAATGTTAAACAATTCCCTCTCCCAAGGATCCAGTTTTAAGTAATTTACAAAATATTTTAATTATCATATTTTTCAATTCCTTACATTGGACAAAAAATACAGCAGCACATGATTCAGTTTTACTTTTTAACAGACTCAAGGCTTCTTTTAACAGCTGGTAGTATCAGTGAGTAGTTCAGCTGTCCATTCAGCCAAACTGTACTGGCACTATCCTTGCTGACATGTGCTTTGGCCAATGAGAAAGACTTATAGATGTACACATAATAGAATAAAACTAATAATCCCTCAAAGCAAATATTTAATTTCTGAATGTTAATGGTCTGGTACTTACGAGCACAAACTGTTTAAGATTTCTGTCTTCCCTCCATCATCAGGTACTCCCAATGCCAAAGAGAACAAAAGTTTTGATTGGCACTGGAGATACATGAAAGAGCTGATGCAAATCACATTTTATATAACTTGCAACTGATGGTTGCATTTCCATAATTTATTGTTCCTCCTACAATTCTCTACTATATTTGCCCAGTTTCCAAATTTTTCTTCCAAAGTTAGTCTTGCAGCATTTCACATCCTCATCTGTCTCCAAGAGCAATATCAATTTGGTAGGTTGCAACACATATTGCAATGAAAAGATTGAAAGGCACTCTGTTGTGATCAATCAAGATACACTTGAATCTAAGAATATCAGTAATTGTGTGGAAGTCATAAGGATTACTGTGTCGTGTTAGAGTATGTTGCACTTGGTGTATATTCAGTGAGGCACTATAATCTTCAAATGGTGTCCTGAAGATCGCCCTGGGGGGCAGAATGAGTTGTGAAGACATAAGAACATTCTATCCGTAGATTGGAAATTCATTAGTAAACCTTGGACTCGGTGATCTTGGTGGTCTTTTAGAACCTTTATGATTCTGTGATCATGGATGAACAGCAACAACATGGATACCAATCTCTGAAGATATTGATTTTGCCCAGGGAAAGCAAAATGTGCCATAAACCCCCCAAAGTGTATGTTTTGCTCATGTTCTTAAACAAACTAAGGAGTCTTGGATGTTGACCTTACCTTCTCAAAAGGCCCTGTCAATTTAATATCTAGTCTTGCCCAGCAGCCTTCTCCTCAGGAAGTAAAGAGAGAAAAGAGGGAGCAGGATTTTAAGCATAATAGTTGTGTCTCAAATCTTACATATCACAGTAGCATGTTTCTATCATTATTTCCACTTGTAAAATACCCCAAATATGAAAAGCAAAGACATTTAAAAACATCTAAAATGTTTCCAGACTGGAAAAATTAAAGGAGACTCTCAGTCTGGGAACATCTCTTTTCAAAGACTTCTTAGCTTCCCTGAGAAGAAGTTTGTGGTGAGAACTGTCCAGAACAAGAGATAACAGAAAACACCCTTTGGAAAGTGTGTAGTATGAGAGAGGGTTATATCACCACTCTGTTTTACGAGAAAAAAAATGCTATTTAGCAATTTTGCATGTCCGTTGTCGTAGTTCTCCCCGGAGCTGGCCATAAGAAGATTCTTGTGGCCTTTTCTCTGAATGTAAAGCCTTTGCATGACACCGTGGAGAGGCAGTAGCTGCGGGGAGCGGGACCCAAGCGCACGCCGAGGAAAGGTCCTGCTGGGCGCTGTGCAATCCCATTCCTGGAACTGCACCGCCGCCTGCTGGCCTCCGACACGGTTAAATAATTGACAGACTCGGTTGGTTGTTTAATAAATTTATATATTTACATAATGTATTGCTGTACAAGGGAGGTTTTATCAGAAAATATCTTTATTAGGGGAAAACTGTAAAAATTCTTCTTTCTAAACAATGTCTACAATTCCCAGGGATATTTTACTCCATTTTTATTTTACAACAACCAATGCTTTTTCCTGTTCAGGTGCTAACTTGAGATAGACTTTCCTACCTTAATTAATAAACAATATGTACAATATCAGTGTTGCTGAGATGCTGGGAGTTAATGGTATTGATTTAGCCATACGGGTTTGTTAAGGAATGCATGATCTCAGACTGGAAGCTTTGCAAACTTTTGTCAAAATACAGATAATAATACTGTTATTCTATTCACTGAGGAATATGATTCACCTAGATTAGATGTCTGATGTGCTTTTAGAAGTATCATCTTGAAAAAACATTAGCATATTTTAACATGTCCAGGGTGAAAGCAACAAAACATTTCCCCTGGTCCTTCCAATGCAGCAGCAGATTATGGCCATGCATACTTAATACCAGGGCAAGTTCAACTCTGCTTCAGTGGCCCTCTGCCTCTGATCTTCAGCTCATTATCTCAGAGCTCATTTTCAACTACTGTAAGTGTAAATCAGTGAGGGGTCTATCACGCAGTGATTATGTGAAAGTACAGAAATGCGATCAATCTTTAGGGCCTCACTGCATGAAATGCTGAATATTCTCAGTTTCCTTTGGCTCCTCTCTGGGGCTTTAATGACAGAGAAAACCAGACAAGATTAAAAAGTATAACAGGGAAAATGTCTGATCTGGAAAACAAACAGGTATTTTTATTATTTTAGAGAATCTTAGGAAAAAACGAAGCTGTGAAAGGGAAGCCTTAATTAAGGATTTGATCACACAAAGCACTTGATTCTATAATGTTCCTCTGATTTTTGCCAAGAGCAGCTAACACCTCACAGGAACTGTAAATATCTTGTTGAGCCATATATTGAATGTGCAATGTTGAGGTATTTTTTGGTATCTGTGAATTTCTGAATGAGCAAGTGACGATTAAAAGAACAGTATTAGTAAAATCTCTACAGGAAGCACCAGTAAAAAAAGTACTGAAGCTGTAATTTCACAAAAAATTGAGGATCAATCCAGTATTATCCTCATGGCCACACCCTTTTCCTCCTGGCTCTCATGGCCATTTCCTTGTCTTTCCCTTGAGAAGAGCCTGACACTTAGCCCAACCATCTGCTGGGATATTTGCATCTTAAGATGCTGGGAAATTATTTTCTTTTAGCTTTGGTTTGTTTGGTTGCTTTTTCAGGGTGGGGAGGTGGATTAAATTGTATCAGGAGGTGCCTTGTCCTTTATGATCCCAGTTAGAAAGGTGCTCAGATTCTGTAAAGGACCTCTTAAGATCCTGATTTCTTGAGACCATACTAAAAAGAAAAGGAAGATAGAGTTAACCCTATGACCCTTCAGATGCTGGGAGCCTGAAGCTGAATGGGCCTCTGATCACAGCCCAGCACACCCTGCAGATTCCATTCATGGGAAATTACCCCATTTTTGTCACTGGAACTCTTGCAGGATTTTCCCAAGGAAGCCAACTCTATTCCTCATTTCTACTGTCAAACAGAAAGGGTGCCCACCTGAAAACTTGCTGCAGTGCTAAATAAAGATGAGGCCCAGAAGGGAGTGTAATCACCTGTACCAAGCAGGAGCTGTTAATTTTCTCCTGTGGTAAGGGATCTGTGTGGCACAAGCCAGCAGGCAGCACATGCAGCACAGCACAGCCTGCACTTACACATCCATATAGCAGCAATATTAACCATTGGAACAAATTAAATATTGTGATTCTTTTTAACGGAATGCTAAAAGCAGACCACCATAACAACATTTGCCCATGCCCATTTATGGTCTTATCAAATTTAATCCTCTAAATTGTGGAGACATTAGACAAATAGGAAATGTAAAATGTATATTTATGTGAAAAACAAAAAGTGAATTTAAAGCCTTTATCAAGATATTAAAAAAATAACTTGACACAACAGCCCTCTGAATTGAGATTTTAAATCGCCTCAGACAGACAACACATGAAATGTTGCTGCAAGGCATCATGTGCTACAATTTGAAATATCAATGTCTAATTAGGGGTGCAGGGAACATTTCCAACACACCTAGTCTTTGATTTTAAAAAAGATGCTTCTTGCTTTCTACATTTTTACTTAGCTAAATGTAGCTAACCAGATCCTCTAGGTTTTTTTATTCCTCTCTCAATTAAGAAAAGTGATGCATAACTGCATATGTGTTCAGTACAGCATGTTCTAACTTAAATGATTAAAAATTAAATTTCAAAATAAAATAAAAATTACACCACTATTGAGATAATGAAGCAGGGCAGAGAAACATATGACTATATTTCCCATAGAACAATAGAATAATTTCAGCTAGAAGTACCCTGGAAGATATCTGACCCAGCCTCGTGGTATAAGCAGTCACAGAAAAAAAAGGCTCCAATGTGGCTAATGCTTTCATTCCCACAGTTACAGGTGCCACCGAGATAATTACTGGATCCTAGTGATACAGAAAGAAGTTTGAAGGGCTCTTCACAAAAACTGATTATGTTCTAAGAATGACCAAAGATCAGGTAAATGCAAAAAAACTGAAAAAACATCTGAGAAAAAGATATGAAGTCATGTATATGTAACACTTCAATATGAAGTTTGTTTCTCCAGAAAGCAATATTAAAGTAACCTTCTTATCAGTCTTCTTCTCAGTCTTATACAACATATTTTAGTTTGAAACTCATGTAAATACATAGTTTTCTAGAATACTCAGTTCATTCTGAGAGTTTTCCTGTGAAGTTCATGTAGTCCATAACACAGTTCTGCTGCTCCGCTAAAATTGGAAAATCTAAAGATCAAATTCAGACTGAGTCCCCAAACATCTGGCAAAACAGCTAAACCATCTAGAAATCTGGCTTTTGTACCAGCAAACCACATTCTAGAATGAATTACACTATTGCTGTTTACATTAAAAGTCCTCTGAAACTGCTAAGTATAACTAATAGTATTTATTCATATTGAGCATTATGCCTTAAAACATCTATCAAATAAAATAGAAGACTCTGGTTAGGGATTTTTTCTCTATGAACTATTTCTATCAGTCAGAGTCGTAGTCTGTAAAAATAACTTCAACTGCCAAATTTTTATAGTAGATTAAACTTAGGGAATATAGATCTTTATATGTCACCATGCAGAGCATACTTTGAAGTTTTAGCCAGTTTTGAAATACTACAATGTGCTTCCTTCCTGCACCTTCTTTTTGGAATGTGCAGTTCCTTCATCTTTGGATATTCCAGTTGATAATTTTCTTATTTCCCTTTAGATGTTTCTTTTTCTCCTTTTTTATTCACTTCCATGTCTTCTTTACTCTGCTGTCAAAACAGATATAAGCAAAATTCTGTGCATAATTTCTTAGAGTAAAATTATATGCTCCTTCAGAAACATTTTAAGAAGTAAAATTTCAACAGGAAACACTAGATAGAGGTTCTGATCTCAGCTTTCAAGGCAGCTGTAAAAGGTATGAATGGTCTTTAGGGTATCTCGCAAACATTTTGTAGCCTGAGTCCTTTCAGGGATTCAGACCTCAGCTGGTTATTGTTTAACCATTGCTGAAGCTTCATGAACAATCCAGCAGAGAAAGAGATGGATCAGACTCATATGGTCTCTGCTGTGTTTGTCTGGTGCCAAAATCAAAAACCTGCCTTTTGTAGCACTTTACTTTAGAGTACATATTTTGCTTTCATATTATTATTAAGTATTATTGTAAAAAAAAATTAGAAATCACAGGTTAGTTATCCAAGCAAAGGTACATGACTGAAAATAAATAAAACTATTAACTGTTCTTTCAGCTATTCAGCATTAATCAGAATCTTGCCGGTTTTGAATGAGGAAGTTTTACAAGCATTTTTACATTTTCTAGGTGGGCAGAGACATGCCAATTCTGCTAAAAAGGCTGAATTTCTAGCCATTTCTATCAGTTACCTGAATGGTTATTTTAAATTTAGACACCGGTTTTGCTTGTGGATTTCTTTTCCTCCAAGCTGGTGAATTAGAAGATCCTGAAGTATGTTTGCCTGTAGGAAAACACACACATTGTTTCCTAATTTCAGTCACAATTTCAGGAAAGATTTCCTTACTTTGATATGTGACTTAAATACTACATTGGCTGAAGTTTCAATGAATGGATCAGATGAGTCAGACATTGCCTCTGAAACACAAGCTAGTATTAAAGGCAGAGTCTCTCTAGAACTTTAAAGATAATTTGCAATATTGTAGCATTTCCATGAGGCTCACGTGATCTTCTAAATAAAGAGATTCTGCTGTGGACATCCTCGATTTTAACAAAAGGGAATGTTCCCAGGCTGAAGACCTTCCCAAAGACATCAATAGCTTCTGTTTTATCCCTGTTTGTGAAAGCCCTATATACAAGGCTATATTATGTTTTGGTGCTAAACAGTTGATTGTGCCTCAGAATATGCTGCCTAATCACAAACTATTTTCTAAAAAAAAAAAAAAAAAAATAAAATTAATATTATTAACGTTCTTCTTTTAATTCCATCTCTATGTGATTAATTAAAACTATTAATTTCTTAATAATCCTACAATTTTCAGTTTATACACAATGTGTAAATATTACCATAGTTTTCCGTTTGTGTCCAAAATCTCCTACTGGTGTCAGGCTGACTCTTTTGTTTGGAGCCTTTCTGACCATGGGATTCAGGTACTGCTGGAAAGAAAGGCAGCAAAAATGTTAATGATTGCTCTTATGAAAAAATTGCTCATTCCCATTTTTTCAAAAATGTTTTATCCTTTTTTAACCTGGAAATTTAATAAAATGCATTCTTCACATAAGGAATGTTCTCTCTACAATCCCTATACCACCTTTTCTTCATTTAATGAAAGCAAACATTTAAAGAAAATAGAAAAAAGACCTATTTGTCCTCAAGACAAAGCACCAATGTTGGAATTTGTTTCACTTTATTCACCTTAAAGGATGCATTACTCTGTCTGAAGGAGGTCTCTGTTATTAGAAATTAAGACAGGGAGGCACCACAAAATGGAGAATTAACCCAACTTAAGAGAGATGACTGAAACTGGCAAGATGAAATCACTTTTTTGATTCCTGATTATTTAAATTATTTACCACTAAATCTGTTGACAAAGTGACAAATGAAAAAAACAAATTATCCAGAGAAAAATGAAAAAAACAAATTATCCATTAACCATGGACACAGAAACTGAAAATTCAAATAAAGTCCAAATGATGTACTAGATTGCTATATATATTAGCAAGATAAACATAAAGCAAAAGACGCAATAAATCTGGAGTAGATTGCCAGAAAGAAAGATGCAAGACTCAGAATCCCTCCTGTAGGTTTCCTGTCAATAAGGATATAGCATGTACCATCAATAAGACAGTAGAGTAAGATGAAGGAATGTACCATCCTTTATGAACAGCAGAAAGAACAGATTCAGTCCTCTGTCCAACATAAATAATGTGAAAAAAATAATACTAATGTTAAACACAAAGATTTACACTGCATTTAAATTGATAACAGAAGTGTGAATAAGACCCAAATCCTTATTTATTCAAGACAAAAAATAATCCTAAATAATGAAAATAAATACAAATCCATAAAACTGAAAACTCCAGTGAAATCCTAGTTATGGAAATATATGCTGCAAAGCAAGGTCATTCTTTCATATCCTACTGAGAAAAATAAGATTGAACAAGAAACATTTCTTAAGACACAACTGAAATTCTACTGCAAAAAATACTTCCGCTATAAGTAGTCAGAATAAAATAAGAGCTTAAAGGTGGAGTTTTCAAGGTTTATTAAATATTTGAAAAGAATAAGTCACATAAGACATGCTGTAAAAAGTTGAGTTGAATATATTCATGCACATCATCACTTCATTGCATTCATGAATTCCTGCTGTAAAGACTTCTGCTGTAAAGGCTCAATTATTACTTATGAATATTCTGTCTGACAAATTGTAAAGCTTTATTAAATCTTTACATTTCAGTCTATGGATATGGCTGAAATCTACTTGTGAAAATTATGCTTCATCAAATTTACTCATGCCTGTATTTAGAGATAAATAACTTATTATTCACCTTCAAGGACCCAACTGAATGCAGCACAATATAGACAGGCATTTTAAGAATTCTGTGTACACAGGAACCCACCTGGAGATCCATTGAATTTTGTTTTTTGAGTGACAGTCCGGTAGACTACATAAGCCGATCGTCGAGGTTCTGGAGAATTTATATGAGTGTATCTTCCAGTTTCTCTCCCATACGGGCTTGAAGAAGCAGTTTCACCATCCTTAATGTGACCCCTTTGTTGATAACTTGGTTTTCCTTTGGGGTCCGGAGTGTGAATTCCTAAAAGTGAAAACACAACCAAAAAGGTTGTCCTATTAGTCAAAATTTCACATAATGCAGGTAACTGGAGACTGAACAAGATTTAAAAAAATGTTCTTTGTAGATAGACCAATCCAAGTATGGTTTGTCCATACTTGACGCTGAGAACAGAAATTTACTAGATATTGCTAAATCATCTCACAGCTTAGTAAATAGAAACAACTAAGTTGACGGTTTTTTCAAAATACCTTTGCCAGTTACTACAGTAACTGAATTTCTTCGCTCCTCAGAAATCCTTTTATTTTCCTTCACTTCCTTACAGTGGTGGTTCTTTACCTGTTCAGCGTGGTTTGCTTCTGAGGGATTAAAAGAACACATATTCACTTTTTCAGAAGGCACAAAAAGTATTGTGCCAAATATATATATATATATATATATAAAATATATAGCCAAAAATATTGTGGTATTTCAAAAACATAATCTCCTGCTTCATAAAGAGGTCCTTTTGGGTGGAACATGGTCTCTCATGTCAATTATTCTAAAAGTGTCATTTTCCAGAAGGGAAAGCAAAAGTCTATATTTCCTCTAGCAGAAGAAATCTTGAAGACCAACTCAAAAATTAACTCTAAATGCAAAATTCAGATCATCCTTTCTCTATATTGGATAGGTGTGGACCTCTGGAACACTCATGGCTGAGCCCATGGAGATCAATCCATGAACTTCAAAGGATGCCTGGCTGAACTGTGAATGACTTCTGCCTGTAGCATCTGGATACACCCTGGACATGTGCAGTGCATGAATATAACAAAATATTACAAATGATGGAGATAAATTTGCAAAAGCCTTGGTTGCATAGGTAAGGCCACTTCAAACTACAAACAGAACTTCACAGGGAAAGTTGCGTTTTAAAGTAACCACAGCACTCTTCTATTGGCTCTGCTACTCTTTGAGAAAATGGGGCTTTATTGTCCCTTCTTCCTGCTAACAAAAATAATCACTTTTGGTTTCTCTCATTTCAGGCCAAAATATGGCAGAAATGCTCTACTTCTGCTTCAGTTTATGGAGTAAAGACAAAAATCTGTCCTTTTTTCCCCTTTTATTCTAAAAACTGCAAAGAAATAACTGGATAACAATCTACTCACAATAACATTTTCTACAATGAAAAATTGACAAATATATTCTGGAACTCTCCTGTGAAAAGGATGAAACTTATTAAGGTACTTCAATGTAAGTATTTTAATTTGCTGTATGTGATTAGTTTTTGATAAATACACTTTATCACAAGTGTTATGCTCTTTCCTTAACTATATTTTTATTGGTTTTCTTAAGTCCTGTGTTCTGTGAGATACTACCTACAGTCAAATCTGTTTTACTTGTCCAAAGTGGAAAGTGCACAGCACTCCCAATGATCTAATGTGAGCATCAAAGACTTTGGTAACTCAGGGACTCATAAATGAATCTATCAGAGGATGCAAATTGGCTGAAAGAAGCAGAATTAAACCATAACATACAACAACTGCTGTCATCTTGCAGTGAAAGAAATCCCACTGTTAATGGAAAGTTCACTTCAGATTGGTTTTACACAAAATATATAATGTTCGCTCTACTTGCAGAGGAACAAATGTAATCTAATCTAAAAATTTGCAAATATATAATAATGAAGTACCTTTCACATTGGAATACTTTGGTGTAATCGGTTCTTTTTCCCGAGGTAGTGCCTCAAATCTGTTCCCATCCACAAATGTGTTTCTCTGCATCACAGAACCACCACCTCCTGTAGGAAAAGAGACTCTCAAAGTTATCTATACTCAAGAGCACCCTGAGAAAGATGAACAGTGCAAAGAGTCTGCTTCTTAAATGGCATGTTTTTAGCTGGAATAGAAAAAATACAATGAACACAATGAAAACAAATAGCTGATTTAACAAGGCCCACAAAAATTAGAGAAAATAATCTGTTAAACAGAGCTGTTAAATAGTCTATTAAAAACTTTAAATACATATAATTGTGAACAGAGATTCAGTTATTGAATTGTGGCTCAGTGGTAACAGTTTATACAGATATAAAGAATATCTAAAAGGAAAGATACTTTTGCACATAAAGGTCACAGGAAAAGATGTAGAATGTAAAATACATTTCTAATGTGCAATAGTTCTGGAGCTAGAATACACACACCAGTTTGTTCCAAGCTAGAGCAATCAGCCCTAGCATGGTGTTGCACTACTTTGCACTGATAAACTAAGGAGGAAGAAAAGAATACTACAATTATTACTATTTTTATCATTAATAAATATTTAGGAAAAAAAAGGATTGAATACCACCAAGTATTAAGTAAATTCAAGGAGAATGGGGCATTCTTCAACTTTAATGACATAATTGAATACTGAACTCAATTGGTCAAAACAATGGGTCTTCATTACGGTCAGCCAAGTTCATGCTAAACAAGTTGCGGGATCACAGGATAACTGAAAAATACAAAGCTTATTCATCTTAACTAGGGATAGTCTCACAAAAGTAAAAGTTTTGGAAAGCATTTTGACTTCAGACAGTCACAGAATCACAGTCACAAAACATTCTGAGTCGGAAGGGACTCATAAGGATCATCAAGTCCAGCTCTTAAATTAAGGGCCCATAAAGGGATCAAACCCACATCTTTGCATTACTAGCACCAGGCTGTAAACAACTTGTTTGCATCTCTACACTGGGTTTTTCACAGAACCTTTTCTTTCCGAAAATCAACTGTAATCTACATAAAGGATTTTTTCCAGTGCGATCCTAAAATAAGCATAATGTATAATCATAAACAATGAGTTTTATTCTTATAATTAATGGTTCAGCATGAGAAAGAGTGTTTAGACCATAAGGAACATGTAATAAGTCAAATGCAAAATGGGGAAGTTTAATGTACGCATATTTAGTTATTTTATTTACCACATGACATTCAGAAATGAGAAGCTGATGCTACAGTATATTACCTCCATTGTCAAAGGATTTATGATCTGTTCTGGGAATACTCTCTATTGATACTCTCCTTTCTGAACTCTCTTTTTCTTTTCTTGTATTATTAAATCTTGTCGGAATCGTGTTACCATCACCTGGAAAGGCAACAGAAAGAATGTTTAGCTGTGTGTAAGCACAGGTAATGGCACTGACATTCTCTTCCTCACACCCCTGTGAGCTATTGATTAGTTTAGTGCAATTTCTCTTAACCTCTCATTTCACAACCTTCTTTCTCTTTTATTAATTATTTGAATCCTGTTTGGTGTAACTGATGTCTATCGTTCATGCTCTGTAAGAAAATACCATAATTCATAGACTAAACAAGACAATGGCTCAAAGACCCAGCTATCAATTACCTGTTTATTATTCATGAGCTCCTCACTACCCATGAATTATATTTATTAATCCTATCTAATTGGATTCATGGCATTTTCAGGATGCATGTCATCATAGCACCTGAAGCCTCTGAGAACTCAATTGAAAAACTGTTTTGGGGAAACATATCTATCTTTTTCTCTTAATGTATCTAATGATAAATAAAGACACTTCTTAAAAGGTATGTTCACACATTTGTCACTGAGTCTCTTGGGTCAAATTTAGAAACTAGAAGACAATAATAAATTATGAAGCATAAGAACTGGGGTAAATGTTTATAAATTTGTATTTCTTTGACTTTAATTATGTTGGATTGTCCAGAATTCAAAACAAAATGTATCTCTTTTGATTTTCTCTTTTACAAGACAATTTAATGAGATATCTAATCTAAATTTAGTTTTAGAAAAGTTTGATTTAACACTACATTTTGGCATCAAGGCACCCAAGATAGCCAGCAGAGATCATGGAGGACCTCTGGAAAAGTGGCTCATCTCACCCTTTGGCACTGCCTGCTGATTCAATAAAAAAGAGATTCATTGGAGTTCCTGTCTCTCTCCATTTTCACCAGAGAGCCTAGATGAGAACATTAAACTACATTCCTAACCTTAGGATGGTTAAAATTAGACTAAATAAATCTTTATCATGAAATTATATGAAATATCTATGTTGTTTATGCCAGGAAAGTACAGATTGGGTTAATAGCCTATTTCTACCTTTTCCATCCACAATTGATGCAGGTCATCAGCACAAGTGACTACATATACGGCAAAAAAGAATGAAATGTTTTTGTAATTTGCTGACAAATACAAATATAGTTTTGGAATATTTTATTTTCACTAAATTTAAAAAGTGGGGAAGAAGTGCAAACTACATAATAGTTTCTCCCTGTCACAGCAATTTTAGAAGTGGTAAATACAGTCCAAAGAAATCACAATACTTGCCTTTCTGCAAGTTTTGTTCAGTAGTTTCCAAGGGCAATAACTCATCTTGCCATGGTGAAGACACAGTTTTTGTTGATTGGTGTTTGTAAGGGTTCTGAATCCCATAATACTCTCCTACACGTGCCCCAAGAGGGAAAAAAAAAAGCCTTAAAGTTTACTGTATTGGAAGCTTTGCTTTTAAAGAAAGAATTATTAATTTCATATTTACCAGATTTATAGCATATATCCCTTATTGCTCTTTCCTCTTCGATATCTAGAACAGTCTTAGGCATCCAATTAGAAACATCTGCAGGAAATATTTGTAAAAGATTACAAGATAACTATACAAACACCTCCAATCATTCTTAATAATAAAACATGATAATGACAGTAGTTTTTGTTATTGGTTATTTTTGGTTTTGACTGCAACCTGTGCTTCTGGACTGAAAAAATGATTACTAAATTTACTAAAATGATTACTAAATTACTACAGCTAGTGAGGTGAGTGCTCCTGATCTCTCTCAGATAAGGCTCTGAAGATTAGCAAAGCAAACAATACTTTCTGTATTGTTTAAGTGGCATACTCAGGCCGAAACCAAGTTAGGAAGCACTAACAGCCTGGTCTACCAGCCAACCTGATGGGCAGTGGAGAAGTGAAAAGTGGCTGGGGGCAGCACAGTAATTTGCTGAATGCACGCCTGAAAGTAGGTCATTCTCTCACTTTTCACTCTCCGGGAATGTGTCATTTGTCCCATCCCTATGAATCTCTTATCTCTAAGTGAGCTACAGGCAATGGCTTAACTGTATTAACAGTGTATTATGTGTGTATATATATATATATAAACATTCAGTTCAACTAGTGGAGAGTTTTGCATCAATTCTCTTTGCTAGATTTAAGAATAACTTTCTCTAAAAAATAAGATTGCCTACAGAGTTTGGTAAATCAGCTGAAAAAATTACATAAGTTAAAGTCAGACAACTATTTTTTGTAAAAAAATTGTGACTTCACCTTGTCTGACGAGCGCATATATCCCTTGTTGAAAAATTTGTTTTCCAGAAGTGAAGTACCTCCTAAACTTGTAATTTCATCCCAAAATTTTGAAGAGTTTTTGATGGCCATTTGAATTGGATCACAGGCATTAGAAAACACTGCCTTGCTCACATGTTGTGACTACCAGTTCCAACATTTTAAAGATTAGGTAAAACTATTTCAAAAAACTTTTCAACAACTCTTTTCTAAAAATGTAATGGTTATTATAACAAATCAATTGTGAAGGACATTGCAAGAGCTGACAAAACCCATTCAACTTGCTTATAAAAGAAAAAAAACTGTTTACAGTTGTCTTCCTCGTCATCATCCTCTTCATCATCCTCTTCATCATCCTCTTCATCACTGAGGTTTATAATCAGTGGAGGGTGAATTGGTACTAAAAGATTCTCTTGATTTCTGAGTGAGTCCTGACGATGGGCTGGATGCAGAATGCCTCCTTGGACATCCTGTTTCAATGGGACACCTGCAGACAAGAACATTAGATTTACTTTGTTAGAAGGAAACTGTAGTTTTAAATCCAGGTTGACACCTGCAGGCATACTTCTGCAAACATTATCAGGATTAGGAATTATCTTGTACAGAGGTTGGCAAGAGAGTACCTTTCAGCTCCAGAAAGTATGAAAAACACAGGTGCTAGCTCATTTGAATGGACATGGGCACTGCTAAATACAGACTTTTCAAAACAGGAACATTTTCATCACTGCACTATTTTAAAAGTTGCAAACATGCTGTATCAATCCCTACAGCATCCATTTTGAAGAATTTAGCAATGCTAAGCACAGGATTGCTCATTTTAAATTTGAAGACTTTTTTATATCAAACAATCTCAACTCTCACAACTAGATACAAAACGTAGATTTTGTGAGAGAATGTGATGTTCAATAAAATAATTTACACTAAATAAGAAAAAAAAATCTGAAAATATATTTTTTTCCTAAGGAATTTATCTCCACACACAATATTTTCAGCAAAATGGCTTTAGTACTGAGATAACACATTCCAAGAGCCAGGAAATACTATAGACTAAAAACAAAAATTAAGAAAGATGGCAAGTCTATGGGTATTGTTCAAGCTGACTGATTTGCAACTATAGTATTCTGTGCATTGTATTAAAAATATTGAAGTTTGATATATTTTCCAGTTGAAAAGAAAGTGTGAGCATTTTTCTCTTATTACGGTTGTTTTTATTCTTGTGCATCTCTTGCTTGCCTTGGGGCAGTATGTATATCATGTTAAACCTTTCCTCATAACAATTGCAATCAGATTTGTTTTGTATCTCATGTAAGAGATGTGTAAGATACAACACTAATTTGATGGAATCTTTTTCACTGTTCAGAACAGGCTATTTCTAGCTCCAGAATAAGCCAAATCAAACTTAAATTAGTTTAACAAGATGTTTAAGTCAAGAACCAAAAAAAATCCAGGTTTATTATTTGCAATGCTGTTGTGGTGCACACAGGCTTTGAACATTTTCCTGGGCAATTTCAGGAACATCAGCTTTCATGGTGACTTGCTCTCCTCACTCCTGCTTCTGACACCAGTCTTTGCTCTTTGCTCTGGACTCTTATCCTGTTTGCAAGTTCCAGATATATACCAGGATTTCTGATAGTCAAGAGCTCCTCTTACAAACCGATGAGGGAAAAAACACTACTTGTACTGGTGGAGTTTTCCACAAATAAGAGTGCTGCCTTACACACGGTTACTGTACTTTGGTAACATGTAACCAATGCTCAAGCCCAAAATTTTTTATTCAAAGCAACAAACTGGAAACGTATCTGAACAAACAGCTCTGGAATCTGATGTTATCTCTATAAGGGGCACCTCATCCATACATGTTGTCCTCTGTCAACAAATATCAGTGTACCTACCAACCTCCTCCTCCCACCACACACACTACCTTTGATTTTTCTTAAATTATTATCTGCATACTAACCATTTGAACTACTAGAGAGATTTAATCTCTCAGAAATTCAAGTTAAGCAACATTTTTATTCCATGGATCTCAGCAACCTAAATGTGACTTCACCTTTTATACCTCTAATAGATATGAAGATTCATAATATGACAGCTAAAATAATTCATGTGGCAATCTTATTCAAATTCCTTTCTTCCCCTTAAACTTGCTGGGATAGCAGATGATACCTGATTGGTTTGCCATGGTGCACTTCTTGACCTTACTATATATTACATAAGCACTGGAAGGACATTTTTGTCTATTTCCTTACTCTAATGAACAAATTGTTGAGAAAATATTTTTACTCACTGTTACTAGGTGGCAAATAAAGTCCATTTATATTACGGGGTTTTCTGTGAAAGAAGTCACAGCTTATCCTCCTACAGCCTACGGGCTCTGTCTCCCAGAAACAGGAGAACTTGCTGTAGTTTTGCTGCAGGAGAAAACAGTTTTCAGGTGTTGTAAATATAACAATCAAAATGGAATAAATGGATTAGTACATGCTGTGCGAACACAGGATTCAATATATGACAGTTCGCACTGCTATAAATACATGACCAAGATTTTCTGGGACCACATTCTTATCATTTACAACATTTCAAATTATCTTTTATGACTGTTATCATAAGATCTAGATAGCGCTAAAGTTATTGAGTGAAGTCAATGGTGTTTGGTGACGTAAAATTTTTTCTAAGTTAGAATAGGGGTAAGACAGTCTACTTAGTTTACTACAGACTTTTCATGAGATGCTGGGAAGCAAAAAAAAAATCTCTTAAGTAATTTAACTGACATCTGGCTGAGTTTACTTTTTTGTACAATGGAAAAATCAGATCAATCTCCAATGAAATGTGCTGTATAAGTGCAAATCTTGCACTAGTACTGCCTTACTATTAAAGGACAAGAACCTATGGGAAAACATGGGATAAGAAACAAAACCCAGAAAGATTCCCAAAAAGACTGAAAAACAATTGAGACTTGGTGTTGACACTGCTACCATTACACTCCTTGCACCATCTTTCAGCTTCAGCTGTTTTTAATGACAAAAAAACCCTAATGGAAATAATAGACTGTCTTACATGGATTTGTTTAATTATTGTTTCTTTACAAATACATATACTCATACTGCTGTTGTCCCACTATTGATCAATGTGGCACCAGCTAAAAAGTCTGCACAATATTGCAGAGATAGTACTTTCACAACACAAGGCACTTCTGTTAGTCATACATAAAATGATTGTACTGCATCTCTTTCTTATCAGAGTTCGCAGTTTTTAGCCTCATCTCTGATGATGCAATTCACTTATCCTTATAACCTGAGGTATCTTTCTCAAACATTTGATAAACTTGTAATTTCAAAGAGGCAAGTGCTCACAAGCTTTACCTTAAATACATAAACTCAGGTTTACATCCTGGATGTGAATGGCATCCCACCTGAAAACTATAAATGCCAGGTTGGGGCTTATTTCTGAGTGAGTTTCTGAGTAATTTTTTAAATGAAAACAAGGCCATACTTGAAAATACTGGACTATTTGGAAGCAGGTTTCTCCCAGTTGCAGAAATTAACAGCTATTTCTAAGACCAGCATCTCCAAAAACTTTTGGAATGTAGTCAGTACTATTGGGCCACCTCCTGAGACACAAAGCCCATCTCCCAGGCATTAACATCTAATTCCTTGACCCTTAAAATTGGATGGAATAACCAAGAGCCCTAAACCCATCCCTGGATTTTTACCAGGTGGAATGTAAGTACTTCTTTGAATTAAAGCTATCAGCTGCCAGGCAAATCATCTTATCCTGAAAGCAGTTTTCCTCCAAATACCAAACCTCCAGATGGAATAAAACTCAGTGGATAGTGTAGCTAAAACAAAAAATAGTTGGATGAAGCATGTGGTACCTTCTCCATGTGGTTGGACTGTTGAACTGAACGGAGAGCAGTTGTTAGCCAGGATGGAATGTTACATTTTAACAGTTGCCAACTGCTCCTCCAGCTTGGGACATCAGCATGATGCTGCTACATGACCTGTCCAGGCTGAGCATCTTCCTTTCTCTCTATTGCATCCAAGTAAAATACAGAATATCAGTTTGTTTCAAAGGGTTGCCCATTCTGATGCTTTTTTAATGTGAAATGGAACAAACCAATTTAGTGAAGCTTAAATAATACCCAACTTCTCTGTGGTCTTAAAAACAAATCTCTGATTCCACAAAGATACCACAGTCTGCTGGGCAACAACAGCCAGAGGGAAAAGTGAGAATATGCGTGAGAGGAAGAACGCTCGGACACCGAGGTCAGGGAAGAAGGGGGAGAAAATGCTCCAGATGCTGGGACAGAGAGTGTCTCCTGCAGCCCGCAGTGAAGGCTGTGGTGCGGCAGCTGTGCCCCTGAAGCCCATGAAGATCCACGGTGCAGCAGAGATGGACCTGCAGCCTGTGGAGGGCCCCACGCCAGGACAGGTAGCTGCACCCAAAGGAGCCTGTGACCCCATGAGAAGCCCGCACTGGAGCAGGTTCCTGGCAGGACCTATAGACCCAGGAGTCTACAGGAGTCTATTCTCGCAGGAGCCAGCGCTGCGGAGAGCGCAGCTGCCGCCTGTCGGGCCGCCCGGGCCGTCTGGGCGGAACCATGGCGCCCCTGGGCCCGATGTTGGGCGGACGCGGCCCCGCCCCGCGCAGCAGCAGAGGCAGCGGCAGCAGCGGCGGCCTCCATTTCCCGTGGTGCAGCGGGGGCCGGCCGGCGCAGGCGCGGCGGCGGCGGGCGCGGGCGGCCGGCCGGGGCCATGAGGCGGCGGGGCGCGGTGCAGCGCAAGGTGCCGTGTCTGTTCGTCACCGAGGTGAAGGACGAGCCCTCCGCCAAGCGGGAGCGACAGGTGGCTGGGGCAGCACCGGGACGCGAGGATGGGGGGCAGGCAGGTGGGGCTGGGCCCGAGCCCAGGGGAAATCGCTGGGCCGCGGATTGGAACAGCAGGGGCCGTGTCAGAGCCCCGGCCACAGCCGAGTGGCGAGAAGGTCGGCTATAGATTTTAAGGGAAGCTCACGGGAGACGTTCGCATAGGGTTTTTCTGCCGAAATGTGGGAAGAAGGGCCGTCTGAGTGCCGTATCAGCTCAGCCCCACGCTTTTCCTGGCAAGTGCATACAGGTGTTCACCCTAATGCTGTGTTTGCTTTTTCTAAGTGAAGGCCGCTCCAGCGTGACGGCACGGAGAGCCTGTGTGAAACCGTCCTGCCATTCCCACCTGTCACCCTCGTAGGAAGAAAAATGAGTTTCTATCTCTTTTGGGTTTTTTTTTTTTGGTTTTTTTTTTTTTGGTTTTTTTTTTGGTGTGGGGTGTTGGTTTTTTTTTTTTCCCCTTTGTTGTTTTCTTTTTGGAATATCAGTCTTATGACAGAAGAAAAAGGCTGTGAGGTGTGGACAGATTGAGGCAGCTCTCACCTGTCTAGCTGCAGACCTCCAGTTCCGTGGTTTTAGTAGCAGCTACATAGTGAACTTGCGTGCAAACTCTGGGTCACCTTCTTCCATTGGTCATTGGTTTCTGGATAAAAGAGCTGAAATGGTTGCCAAAATGATAGCAACATAATTGTTCAACCCAGAGTTAAACCATCTCAGTAATGGTTATGTAAGAGTACCTCTCTGTACTGGTGATTCTTTGCACAGAAAAACCTAACAGGATATTAGATCTGGAACTGGTACATGCTATTTTTATTTGGTTGGTTTTGGTTTCCTTTTTTTTTTGTATTTTTTTTCGTTGTTGCTTTGATCTGGTTTTTGTTTTGGGTTTTAAAGTTCAGGCAAGGATAAAATGTGATTATGACTGGTAGGGAAGAAAAGGGGTGGTAGTGGTGGTAAAACTAATGGGAATGTTTTCTCACTACCTTGAAATTTTTAATGTAATCTTCCTATATGCTGTTTGTTATGGTTGCACATCTTATAACTATAATATGAAGCAGTCATGTCATGTCACACAGGTTCTCATTTTATGAATTCCACATTCTGTTTCAAGACTTCTGCAAGACAAGGACTTGCTTTGTGTTTTGCTATCAGAAAGAGTCCAGATTAAAAGACAAAGTTGACTGGGCAGAGAACAGGGAGGTATGATGATTATAGAGAAAAAATATTTGAATCCAAACACAACTCATTGCATGTTTGCAGTAAAACTGTTAAAGAAGCTGTACAGAAGTCTTAGACATTTGTACTAGTTGGCTGTTTAAGATCCACAGATCATGTATTTCTTTGCTCTTTTGAAGCACAAAAGTGTTTAGCTGACATTGCTGATACTAAGTGTTTAATACCAGGATGCTTTTGCTACTTTACGAAAGCACACCTGCTTTGTATTGCACTAACATGGCATGATTGACTTTCATCTCCAAACTGAAAGCTGGGAAAAGCTAGTTGTGAGTAATTTCTATTGCCACCCTACTGCAGGAAGGTTGATCTCAAAATGCTGCAGTGTTGGACTGTGGAACCCTTCTAGTTTATAGTGGAAAGCAAAGTCATCCCTAATAATCAAGAATGGAAAGACAGAGAGACTTCACAAACAGGTTGCTCTGGTTCTTCTGTCTTGGAGTTCTTTACAAACTATAAAGTTTTAAAGAAACTATTAGAAATCAGCTCTATAATGTGTATTACTTCAAGAGCTGGATTTATAGAGGCCAACTGTAAGGAGCAAGAATCTGTATGAGAGCAAGGCAGTAACATAGCTACTTGTCTTCTTTGCAGCCATTTAAAGTTTTGGCAACTGACACTATAACTGGAAAGGCATTAGAGGCAGATGTACACAATGCAGTTCCTACTGAAAAGGTGGATGGAACCTGCTGTTATGTAACAACATATAAAGGTAATAAGGAAGATGCATTTGCAAATTTCTCGTGCTGATCAGAACTCGTTTTGCTCAGTTTTCACATTTTTTGTATGATTTATATACAGCTGTTGTGAATTAATGTGTCATTAAGCATCTCCACCACAAAGTAATAGTTACCATAGACTTAGAAGGTGTTTCTAAAGTTGTTCTAGCACCTACACTCTAAAATACATGAACTATTATTTAAGTGAATATGAACATCCAAGAACCATTCCAGTTTTAATAAGACTTCCTTGCAAACTGGGTCATGTATAACAGAGCATCTAATTTCCTTGGGAAAGATCTATAGAAGTACAGAGGTTGGGAGGAAATGAGAAGACTGGTTCATTGACTCACTGTGGCTCATGCCTTCACCTGCAGTTGTAAGGAAACTCTGTATTATGCTAGGCAAGACTGTACATAGAATCCAAAATAGATTTGGAAATTCACATAGCGTACTTTGAATTTAAATAGTGGGTGGCTTTGCTTATAAAATTTTTCTAGTGGCAAATGGGAATTCCTATCTTGCCTGTTATGTGGTGGATTTCAGTACTCTGCAGGGTATGGTCACCTCAGTAAAGTGCTGGTTTTATCTTTGGAAACTCCTAGGACAACCCTACCTGTGGGCCAGGTTGGATCGAAAACCCACCAAACAAGGTGAAAAAAGGTTTAAACGATTCCTGTATTCATTGGAAGATTGCAAAGGTTAGTGAAGAATTCTTTCCTTCTTTCTGCCAATGTAAGTTATCCATTTAGAAAATCAACTAGGCTAATATGGGAAATATCAGTGATCCTGCTTCAGTTTTTACATTGGAATAAGTAGTTAGTTTTTTAATCTTAATTTTTGAACCTTTAAATTTCTTGAAGGCTAAATGCATCTTTAAACTATCCTAACTGTAGACCACTTGAATGTGACAGATGTTGGTGTTTATACTAAGTAACTGGGACTGTTGTCTGTAAAACAAGGTTTAGATCAATGGTATTTTGATAATTGCATTGAAAGACAATTAAAGCAAAGTTGGTTAACAGTTTGCCAAGCATGAAATGTTGCATTTATATGTCTAGAATTTGTTTGGAATATTGAAGAGGATTTCAAGCCTGTTCCAGATACCTGGATTCCAGCAAAGGACATAGAGTTCTCTAATGGCAATCCTTTGCCTGATGAAAATGGACATATGCCAGGTACCTATGATGCAGCACAGTAAAACGGGGGAAAGGTGTGTGTGAATTTCTGAAGTGAATCAGTTCTAGAGTTAAAAATAGTAGTTAACATACTCAAAAAAAAAAAAATTGCAATGTCATTCATTCACTATCCAGAAAGGCTTTGTTCTTCTGACACATGGAAATAATTTTGGTTTGCTGCACAATCTTACAAGCCTTCAGCTGAAGGCATAATTATCACAATTGCTTTCTTCTGAGACACAAGCTTTTCTTTTTACTCCTTCTGTTTGTAGTTAACTGTAGGGTTTTTTAAATGCATGTAACAGCTTCTAGTATGCATTTAATAACTTCAGGTATTTTCTGTGGTAAAATGTAGTGTTTTCTCATAGGCTGGGTGCCCGTGGAGAAGACTAGTAAGCAGTATTGCTGGCACTCATCTGTTGTAAATTATGAGGCTGGAATAGCACTGGTATTGAAACACCATGCTGACCCAGGGCTTCTGGAAATCAGTCCTATGCCATTATCAGAAATTTTAGAACAAACGTTGGAGCTTATTGGGACTAATATCAATGCAAATCCATATGGTAAGTTTATATGGTCTGTTCTTAAATACCTTTTTTCTTTAGTGGTATTTTTGAGTGAAATCAGTGCATTTTTATGTAAGTTTTTAAAAAGAGTTTTCCAGGAGCAGTGTTCTTAGAAAGGAGAAAAAGGGCTGGCTGAAGGAACTCTGACCCAGAAATACTCACCTTAGAAAGCTGAGTTGTCATGGGACTAGTTATGTCTATGAAACCTCAGTTACTATAAAAATGCATTGCTTTGGTCTTTCAAAAAATATTTTGACTGGAAAAACTGTTGTAAATATTACTATTAAAATACTAGTAAAACTTTTTGTTTCATGAAGCCTTCACTTTTTTACATACTCTCAATGAATTGAAGTAGAAAACTTTATTCAACCATTTTTTGGAGCCCCTAAAGTTAGTCACAAGTTGCAATTTTTAGATTATGAAATAAGAATTTTTTTAAGGAAATGTAATTTAGGCTAAATTTCGGTTGTGGCTTCTTCCTTTAAAGGCCTTATAACGAGAAACCAATTATGTATGAGCACAAGTGCGCTCGAACTTCAGTGCTTTCTTAGGATTACTTGCAAGGATGGATAGGGAAAATAGTCCTACCCAGTCCTAAGCATTTCCTCAGTATGTACAAGAATTGCAACAAAAAGTTCTAATAGCTGTGTTCCTAAATGAAGATTCATGTTAACATGAAAAGGCAGTGCAGTTGTTAACAGCCCAGTTCTAAGTATTCATGAGAAGATATGCTGGATTTTCAGGAATGAAGGTGTTTGTGCCATTGATTGTGATCTGAAGCATGAACGATTTAGCTGGTAGCTTTCTGGTGACTGAGGAGGTAACCACAAGGGAAAAACAGACAACTCTGTAAATCTCTGTGTCATGTTTATTTTATACAAAGGAGGAGGAGGTTTTAATAAATATAAATTAAGATGTGGAGAGACACCTGCATTTGGTACGTAAAAATTAATTAACTGTTCTGTTAAAGACAGGACAATATTGTAGTATAATAGAAGCTTACCTTTCCAGAGTGCTTTTAAGATGTCTGCAATAACAAAAGTGAGGAACACAGTAACTAGGTGGAAGGTTATTTGTTTCTTTAAATGTAGGATTGGGAAGCAAGAAGCACCCTGTACATCTTCTGGTCCCACATGGAGCATTTGAAATAAAGAATCCACCTGCCTTGAAGCAAAATGACATACTGTCTTGGTTTGAAAGCTGCATGGAGGGTAAAGTTGAAGGAATTGTGTGGCACTGCCACGATGGATGTTTAATCAAGGTAAGTATGTGGATGGACATGTGGAAAGCACTGTAATAATTCATAAAATGTGGAGTACTGTATTCATTTTTTCTCTTTTTTCCAAATTCTTTAATAGTAAATATTCTCTAGCAAATGAGATGACAGTAGAATTAGTAAAGCCACTGAATCACAAGGACAACATAACATACTGAACTTTTTCGTTCCCAACATGCCAGTAAAGTAATTGAGAACATTTTCTTGCCTCTTTGTGTAAGAAGCACTAGTTTTAAAGCTTAATTCTTGTATTTAAATATTAAGTTCTTGTAGTGTTGACTAATAGAAAAAGTGTTATTAATAACAGTGTGATTTTTGATGAATTATCAAGTTTCTATTATTTCTGAAACTGTGGAGGACACCTCGGTTCTGGTTTGCCTTTTGCACTTTGCCGTTCATGTTATAAAGATAACTTAATAATGGATCCTAGAATCCACAACCATCCACACACTTCTCAACTGGGAATTGTTGCACTACTCTATCAAAATGGCTGAACTGATCTCCTTTCCTTTTCTTTTAGCTCCATCGCCATCATCTTGGTTTACCTTGGCCACTTGCAGAGACGTATCTGAATTCTCAGCCTGTTGTAATTTCTTTTAACAGAACTAAATATGACTATGACTTTGAACCAAAGAGTTTGTTTCACCATTTTTCAGTGTTGGATGGACAAAGATTTGACAGACTCAAAGATATCAAGTTTGATGCTTGAAATTATTTTTTTCTTTTAACTTAACTGTTGTATGTCCTGCATTCCTCTTACTTGTGTCTACCACAGAATTCTTCATGAATACTATTCTAGCTTAGGCAACAGCCCAGGTACTACTGTATCATTTTAAGTTTATCCTAAATGACTCACTTTAAATAACAGAGATCTGACAGCCAGAGCAGAGATCTAGCTTCCAGCGTGTTTATTTTATGAAAAATCCTTAACTTTTGAACCCATTCCTGGAAACTGCTAGCATTAAGTGTAGGAACTATGTTTTCTACCACTCTCTGGTCCTAAAAGTTTTACTAAGGACTGCAATCAACTAGAAAAGTTACACAGGTTGTGCTTCTACAAATGTAATTATTATGACACTATTGTATGTAGGTTTGAGACTTAGCATCAAGTTTCTTAACAGTAAAAGGACATATTTCAGGTGGGACCAGAATTAGTCCTAAAATTGGACAATTTTTTTTAAAGTTGTAACAGTTTCTTACAGGGGAAGACTTCCTGGTATCATTTAACTGTACATCTGCAACATTATGCTGTTATTTAAAACCCCAATTTATCTGTATCCTACAGCCACTTGCACTATTTTGGGAAGAAAAGAGTAAATAGAAAATACGCTAGTTTTATTTTGGAGAGCCTAGTAAGTGGAGAGAGACATGACTTGGCTTAGTAATTGCCATTTACAACTGTGTCTCAATTAGGAAACTTCAAGGGCATACTAAGTAAGATAAGGTATATAAATAATAAAGGTGAGACTGAATGATCATTTGAGTTGCCTTTATTTCATCTCTGCTATAAAAGTATACATCCAGCAATATAAAATAAACAAAATGAAAAATCAGTTATGTACAAAAATACCAGTGGTTTGGCTGAAATACTACAGCTTTCTTTTCAGTTCTTTGTTCTTGGATTTTTTTTAACATTGAGGTAAAAATAACCAGGGATGTAAGAACAGACATCTAGCACACTGACCCTGAGTTCAGATTTAAACGTTACAGTTGCACAAGACAATGAGAACAAATTACGTATTCTTACTGATCTGGGACTTAGCATACTTAGTATGCTGACAGTTTAAAGGTTTATTAACTTTAAAGAGAAGTCCAAGGTTTCAATTTCACCTGACCCCCTGTTATCCAAATTAACTGTTCTGAATTAAAATGTATTATGCACAGGAGCTGGGAGAGTTAAAACTCACTTCTATTTTGACTGCTGTGTATAAATACTGACCATGAACTATTGAATAATCAATTCTGCACTCTTAGGTGTGTGCAAACTAACATAACTTTAAGAGACTTGTATAATTCCAAGATAAACACAGACAATTTTTTTTTGTACCAATGATGGGGATATTGAATGTTACCCTAATCAAGAGCAATGTTGCCTATCCTGAATGCCAAACTCTTCATAAAGCTGCTTCAATCTCTCTTCTAAGATAACATTTTTTTTTACTTCTTCCTTGTAGTTATATTTTAGATCCTCAAGTTCTTCAAAAAAGGAAGGACTATAGGTTTCTAGTTCTCTTCTCAGCTCTTCTGTCACTTCCTATTGAAAAGAATGAAGGAGTTTATCCAGAACTTTGTTAGTACCACACAACACCTTTTTTTCCCTTGAGGGATTATATGATAAGAGAATTAGGATCTTGTCTAGAAGCAAAAAACTCTACCCCATAAACAGTACCTTCACTAAAACCAAAATAGGCTTTGTAGACAATGTTTAGAAATTGACTGTATCATTAAATATTAATTTAGCTATTAAACAGCTCTTTGCAGCTAACCATAATTTTGCTTATTATATTGCCTAGGAAGATCCTTGCAGCTCACCTTTAATTGCTGTTTTTCAAGCTCTGAAACTTCCAGCTGTGACTGGAGGTCTGCCATTTCTGTCATTAGTCTGTCAATTTTATCCTTCTCTACAGTTTCATTATGTCCTGCAAAAATAATGATTTTTAATGAAACTTTAAGTAATGAAAATCCATGCACAAATAATCTTGTTTCAATAATCCTGCATCTCCTGAAAGCTGAAACAGTTAAACAAAACTAATTGGGATCACCAAACATTGAAGTCACCTGGGCTTTTTCTTAGTTCTTACACAAATAGGCAATGGTGTTCCTGTGCCTGAATGCAGAAGCCCTGTGGCCAGTCTGTTAGCACACCTTTGAGAAATACAACATGTACACTTTGTCTGAATTAAATGTAGGAAGTTTGGAAGTACCATAAGGATCTTGTTGCATGTATTCATAATTTCAGTAGGGTTAGTTGGGTTTTTTTTCTTTTAGTCATATGACAGTGTACTGCTCCATAGTGCTCTGCTTTTCCCATGGGACTGATGCCTACTAGGTCTTAAATCCTTCACAGAACTGGTAACTGGAAATAAACATTCATTCTCTAGCATCTTGGAACCCAAAGCAAAAGGTGTAGGAAAGAGGATTTCAATGAATGACTGACATCTTACAGTCTTTTGAGGTTAATAAAGCAAGTAGGGGCAGGAACTACACACCTTCTTGTGAGGGGAAAATCATACAAAGTTTACAGCCTCTTGCTCAAAATAATTGGTTATGGAGGTTTTTACTGAAAATTCTCTTCAAAAAGCTTGTATACGTACTCAAAAATACAAGACCTTAACCTGGTTCAGTTTACACTACTTAGGCATTAATCTACTTCAAATAACTCTGTGGATTTATTATAACTTTGCATATACATTAAGTAAACATAGTTTTAGACCCTAAATACAAGAAGATCTTTATTTTTAGGTGTTAAAAATTATTACCAGCTGCAGGACCTTCACATGTAGAGATGTGTCTTTCGTGCTTATAATCTTCCATCTGGTGCATGAGTTCTGCTTTTTCTTTCTCTAATCGATTATTAGTTAATCTGGAATATTAAAAATAGAATATTTTTTTAATTATTAAAATATTTTAAAACCTAAAATATTTAAATAAAAATTGCAGTGGCCATTTCCTGATCTTATTTCATGTATATTTGCTGAAGTATTTAGTTAGTTTAGAAGTACATTACCTTAAAAGCTGAAGCTCCTTGATGATGTTTTGCTCTGTCTCTGCACCTTCAGGAAGATGTTTGAGATGCTCAATCTTAAAAGAAAAATAAAGGAAGTTTTATTCTTGAAAACAGTACCCATGGCAATGCAGTTCAGACAGAGTTCTCTCGGATACAAGATTTAAAAAAAAATAGAAGTAATACTAAGGATGTAACCAAACATTAAAAGCTATCAGAAAAAAAAACATGGGTCATGTACAATTTCCACACACAAAGCTAATGCTTGGCAGCATTTCCAGAGTTGGTAAAGATCACTGTTACATATTTCACAAAGGGTGAAGAAAAAAGTATTTAGAAGTTAGATTTACAAAGGAAGTTGGATGCATAGCTACACCAACATGCTGTATACATATGCTTAAGGAATTGATATGCCTAAATCATTTAGATGCTTTAAAAATATTACTGATGTGCTTATTTGCATACGTGGGTGTCCCAGTTCATTTTGAAAGGTTGTGTGAAAACCCTGTGATTTTGCAATGACAGCCCCAGTGAGGGTACAGTGACTAGGGGTGACCTGCAAGTTAAGTTCAGAGAGGTTCCTGACCAGAGAGGGAGGGAGCCTCTGAAAGAGATGCCTGGTAAAGATGCAGGAGCACAATAGTGGTTTAAATATGTTATATATATTATATATACATTAATATATAGTTAATTAATGCAGTGGCGGTTCACAAACTCGCATGACATTACTGGCAATGACAGGTTTTTGTTCTGTTCCTACCTAACATGGTAAGGATTTGGGTTTTTTTTTTTTTTTTTACACAATCAGGCTTTGTATGTAGTTAACTTTGATCTTGTCCCTTTATCAGTACTTGAGACATGAAAGAAACTGGAAAGTATGTTGCTCCCAGAGTAACATCACAAAGTAAAAGTACTGTGTTAAATTCACTGCTGGCATATACTTCATGTTAGTAACACTGATGTTAGAAAAGGAAAAGCTAACAAAGTAATTGTTTCACAGGAATCAATTCCAAGTTCTGTTTATTGAACACATCTACTTTCTTACATAATATATATATATGACTTCCCAAATTAGAAATTTTGTATTTGATACCTTGCACGGAGAAGGGCCATTACAAGGTGTCTGGGGAAGAAAATCATCTGCACGTAAATAAATGAAAAGATGGAAGCTGATGTAGGGTCAAATCTAGGACTGCACCTCAGTACTGAAAATATGATATATGTTTTCAAAGGTACCTGAGTTTAAAATTCATCAATTCTTCCATATTTACAATACATGTACTTGTAAGACTACAAGAGGCCAGACTGGAAACAGAAATGAGAATCCTGTTTAGGACAGAGAACTCAATACTCTCTGGCCTCCACCAAAAAAACCTAACTGGAGGGAATAGGGAGGTCTTTGCAGCAACCTCACTGCAGAACAAGCTGGAAAGATTTTTAAGACTTTTTGAAACATCTATCTACAGGCTTTCGTGTGATCACTGAAACTATAATGAAAAAACCCTACTGAAGAACACAATAGAAAAATAATAGTTTTCCTCAAACTGCAAATCAAGAATATATATTAATAATATGTGATAAACCTCATTAGTTGGCTAAAATACGTTAACTGCAGCAACTGTGACTAAAAAAAAAAATCTATAAAAGAAAGAAAAAACAAGTATTCTGCCACTACAGACATTACCAAGACAAATTAAGCATTCTATTTTCAGAGTTATCTAGCTAAATTTTACTCACTTGTTCTTTCAGATCTTGTAAATTTTTATCAGCGTTGTGTTCACGTTCTATTGCTTCCTGAAGCTGGTGTTTAAGGTTAGCGATGCTTTGGGTTTTTTTAGCGATATCTGTTTCCATTTCTTTCAACTTAGTCTCCTGCATTCTGGCAGTATGTTTATTTAGAGAAAAATAAGAGCAAAAGTTAATACTTACACAGAAACAGAGATTAAAATATCTTTAGGGAGAATAAATGCCGTAAAACTACAATATGTTTGAGGCATTGGCCTTGAAATACCACTAGCCTTATAAACAGAGTTTGCTGAAAGAAGCATAATGAGAAACACATCTTTAATTTTAGAATAAAAGCTCTTCTATATACTACACTTGTGTGGTTCTCTTTTTGTGTCTACACTTTATTAAAAGGGGACAGGAATCTTTTTATGCTATTGCACATAAACCCCAAACACGTGCTGCTAAAAGGATCCATGTTACTGATGCAGTATGTAGGTGGATCTTATGTTACACCTTTGAAAGTATTTTTCTAATGATTTAATAATTTAAGGAAAATAATGTACTGAGAAGAGGGCTAATACAGATGCAGAAGATGAAGACTCCAAGGCCAAAACTATCTGCAGCAAATTGTTCACCCTGGAGGAAGAGCAGTCAGGAAGACTATTTTGCTTTGAGCTTTACAAGGCTCCAAAAAGATATGTGTAGAATACCTCTGGAGGTCATGTAGCCCAGTCCCCCATCTGAATCCATCTGGATTTTTAGATAGCTGTGTCCAACACCTTGCTACTTGCCAAAGAGTCTTCTGAAGGGTCACTGGGATGACACCTTTTTGTCTGCCCTATGAAACACTTTCCGTTACCATGTACATACATTGGTAGATGCGCTGATGAGGTGGACAGCATGTTAAAGTTCCCCAAGCAGCTGCTCTAGGTTAGTAAGGTTGTTATGTTACTACTAACTTACCTTGAATGCACGTAAAAGTAAATGCAAATAGAAGGCTTTATTCACATAAGTTGAAATAGGCAAGTACAATTAAACATGACCATGTATTTTGTATCTATACACAACTATGTATCTCTCTCAACTACACAGAACCCAAGTAGAAACGTTTTCAAAAAAGGTGAAGAACAAAAAGAATAAATGTATGAATACTGCTGAGCTGATAATGGCAGCTGTTAAGGGCCTGCCATCTTCACTGCATGCTCATATCCTCTCTCTGCTGTGGCCATCAGCTACTTCCATCCTGTCCTGCAGTCAGTTTTGCCCTCCTTCCTTAGACAAATTATGGTTGTCATCTGATCTTGCACAGAGACATTTTACCTCACTGGGTAGTTCGGGGGAAGGTCAAAAAAAAGAAATGGCTTTTTGAAGTCTCAGTGAAGAAATGGCTCAGCAGTTATCAGAGCAGCACTAGACTCCCCAAGGGATCCTGTGGGAGTGCAAAGCCAGGAAGGGAGTAAAATCTTGGACATCAACAGTGATCTGACCTAACATGATACTAGACAAGCTGCTCTCCTGTCCAGCTGATTTTCTGCCCTAATAAGTTTACTATCAGAGGTTCTGATTTTGTAGATACCTTCCATTTCTGTTTACCACTATTAAAGAGTACTTTGCAACACATCAATTTATTTCAACCTGAAGTCATCCACAAGTCCAGTTCTTACCAAAAGTTTGCTCTCTAACATCCTTACGCAGGACCCAGGTTGTTTATTTCTCTTCATAGGATAAGGCTTGCATCATTTTTCTGTCCTTTTATTACATTCTCAATTCCTACCTTGTTACAATGGACTTCCAGCTTCTGCTGTCAGCTCCATCAAGTTGGCTCTCAGCCAAATTTAGCTTCTTAATGGTTTCCTCCAGCTGTCCATTTAACTTCTCATTTAATATCTCCAAGTTATTCTTCTCTATTCGTAGCTTCTCTCCACTGTCAGCTTCCTATTGTTCAATAAAAGCAAAGCTTTATGGAATACTTAACCTCACATGAAGCATGGTATTATCTCAAATGATGGTGAGATAGGGTCAGTGCTGATGTAGAGGAAAACTGCATCCAACATTACTAGCACTACAACTTCCAAATTTAATCTTCAGCTAGTCCTTGGATATCTCCTCTCTACCTATAGTGAAAAAATCTGTCATGGCAATATCAGTGTTATATCAACTATTAAGAAAATAAAAACCATATACTTACCATAACCAGTGCCTAGGGGAAATAGAGATGCATTAAAATGATTGTACCTTTTTCAGTTCTTTACGCAGTCTCTCATTTTCAGTAATGAGTTTTTCCATTCCTTTGGTTTTAGATTCATAACGTGCACTCAGCTCGCCCTCCAGATCAATTTTCATTTTTTCCATTTCAGACTAAAGATCAAACAGTTTGTTAAAACACATTTACATTGTTTAGTAGAAGATTTCAGATTTCCATTTTTAAAGCAGAGCTACTTAGCACAGTGAACATATCATCACATAGTTAAATATATCCTTAAGGTACAAAGTACCTTAAACCATGCAGTATCTTATGCTAAAAAGAAGTTTTGCCTTTCTGTTCTATATATTTCATATCTGGCATTTTCAAAACAGTTTTGTGTCTATCAGTATCAACAGGCTTCTATTTTGTTACTAACTTGCGTATAAACTGTTACCTAAATATAGTTACTGGAGATAAATCTGTACCTTTAACCTCTCATTTTCCTCCTCAAGACCAAGTAATTTCTCATTAGAAACCACAGCTGGAGCTTTTCTCAGTTCTTCATTTTCTCTTTGGACTCTCTCTACAACCTTTTTCATCAAGCCAATTGTTTTTTCCAGTTCTGGGACTGTCTTTCCACTTCTACCAGCCTACAGGGGGGGAAGGAAAAAAGTAAAAGTGAGCAAACAGGTCATCTTAGCGTTCTGAGATACTCTAAATCTTACTTTATTGCTTATTTTACCATTGCAATTCATATTTATAGAAAAAAAAAAGATGCTTTATTCTGGTATGACATGAACCCTGGAATTTCTTGCATACTTACCTCTCCAAAACATCTAATGATCTATTAATCCTCCAAGTCAACAAATCAACTCCTTCATTTTCTATGTTACCCTAAAGAGCTGCAGTTAAGTCTCAAATTCTGCTGTACTCATGAACTAAACTGAAACATTAGGAAAATAAAACAAAGAACTACTTAATTTATTAAGCTCTTCTTGTAGAAAAATCCCCCAATCCAGCAGACCAAGCAATTGCTTAAATGCTAATACTGGTGGCATGGGGGAAAAATGGCTGGAAGCTTGAAGGAAGAAAAGAGGGCCCTTTTCTACCAACTCTTCTGCTAAATTAAAGTGACAGGAGAACTATATATTAAAAAAGCATAAGTAGATCTCTCTTTCCAAAGGCATATATTCTTCTTGCAAAATGATAAATAAATAAATGTCGGGGGAAATACTGTAATTTCTCTATTCTTCTTTCACTACATTAATTAATGAGTTAGAAAATCTTTTAGGGAGTCTTCAAATCCATTTATTTTCTCATCCTCTTTTTAGCAGTTTCCTCAGCAGTCATAATTTAAAGATGCTGCTGATTCTAGTTCTGGGGCCCTAAGGTACCCCATAAGGAAAATGGGGAGGATTTTACTCCCTGAACTTCTACATAAATGTATATAGCAACCAAATTTCAGGAGTAAAAACTACTTATTTTTCTTCTCTAAAATAATTGGAGGGATTAGGAGGTTTGTGTTGGTACACAGCAGAGTTAAAGAAAAACTTGTCACATCTTACTGCCTGTGAATGGAGAAAGATGCAGAGTTTTCTGTCTCCTCGGAACCTTTGCGTGAAACAGTTGTATAAACTGAATTTTCTTGTCCAAGAATACCACTGCATAAGAGAGACAGGTACACAAGCAGTCCATGCAAAGCATGAGTAAAAGAAGGAAAAATACCTGATCTTTTCCAGGTACCCAAAAGCAGAACTCATTCTCCTTGTATGCTGAGCTACCAAGCTACATAGCAGCTTTTATTAATTCAGCTTCCTTTAGAAGGTCACAGAAATGGTCTGATAAGTGAGCAGCAGGAGACACACTGCTGAGTATTTTTTTCCCTTTAACTTTGGAAATATTGTTCTATTAAGGTAGCTGACAGTAGCTAGGGTAAAATTTAACTGTGTCACCTTCCATAATGCAACGAACAGAAACCTTCCCTAACTGCAACTTAACGTTTCTATATCTGGATCAAATAATTTACATAAATATATGAATATAATTTTCATTATTATGGCTGTAACTGCTATTTATTGTGCAAATATGCTTCTCAAGGTAATTAATCCAAATGACAAAATAAGGCCATGATAGTGCAAATATTTAGTAGTTTAGCTCTAGTCCTAATGGTCCTGTTAACTCGCTGTCATTAATTCATTATAGCATTTTGTCAATGAAATAAACAAGAATAATTCATGTTTGGTTTTGGTTGATTCCAAATGATTTCAGTTCAAAAATACTTTGGGTTTTTTGTATTTTATTTTCATTTACTTATGATGAAAAGTGCTGTACAATACTCACGCCTCTAATGCTGCCTCTCTTTCGTTCAGCTTCTGCTTTCTCTCTTTTGAGAAGTTCACACATTTCTTTTAAGTCATTTACTTGGTCCTACAAACAAAAAAAAAAAAGAAGACAAAATAATAACTTAGATCTCAAATTGAGGTGAAAAACTGGTAAACAAAATTACAGTGGTTTTACTTTGAAAAATTTAAGAGAAAGCAATTTCCCATCTCAATTACTTTTTCCATTATTTCTACCAGCTATTCAACCATCTTATCTTCTTTACATGTTTTCCATATAAAACCAGAAAATTTACAGTATGTACAGAAAAAAATATCCATTTCTTTATAAGCAATTCCCTATGTGAGGGTAAAGGGGCCTAAAGTAAGAAGATGTTACCTTCAGTCTTGGCAAATCTTTATTGGCCTGCTCTAGTTGGAATCTTAGCTCCATGTTTTCAGATGACAGTCTTAAATTTTCCTTTAAAACTTCTTGTTCTCTTCGATATTGATCACTTACTCCTATTCCTGATGTCTTGAGAAAAGAGGGCAAAAAATATTATTAAGTGGTAATGTACTAATTCAACACAACTATCAGTTGTAGCTGATTAAGAGCAACAGAGAACTTGTATTTTTCACAGAAATGAAACAAGACAGCATTATTACCAGTTTTGATGTAATCTGCTTTAATTTTAACACCTTTTACATTTCTTAAACTTGCTTAATCTTTAAGAGAAGTTTAAAAATTAGTATAAACCAGTAAAAATTTCATCAAACCAAAATTGCCGATTAAATTATTGTGTAGAAGCAAACCTCAAAGACTGAAAGATAAAGAAGCTACTGAATGAAGTAAGCTGTGACACTGTACCTGGGAACAGCATCTAACTTTAAGGGCATACTCTGATAGTTTTTTAAGTAGCACATACATCATAAGAAATTCCAATTATGTCAAATGGATCAGAGAGCAAGCCAGAAACAGCAGGATGTAACTCTCACTTAATCTGTTAGTTCCCAAAATCTCAAGTCTTTATCCGTGGAGGATAGTGATTTCAACTACACAAAGATGGCTTTGCATACTTTATAGTGCCAATTGAAATCATAGTGATGCAGCAAATTATTATGCCTGACTAGTAATGAGTAAAATATTTTAATAATTTAATAATCAGTGGTTTTTACTTATGTAATTTGGGAATTAACTATATGATTCATTACTTTATCACTAATTAGAGGAAGCAAGTATTTACTTCATTAAACCTTTTTTTTTTTTGTGTGTGTGTAAACAATGACATATAATAAATCTCAAAGAATGAAGGACATCAATTAGCTCCATGTATCTTTGGAGTTATTTGTAAACTCTCTGGACCAAAATTTTAGAATTGACAGTAGCTTACTTATGAGCTGACACGCATGCCTATCATGAAAGTATAAGGTTTGCTTTATAGACCACTTGGTAAGTACTTCAATATCCCTGCAGACCATGCATATCCCTGCAGGAAAGAACTGCTTTATCAAGGTTAAACTGTTCTATTTCTACAAGATTTGTACTGAAGGACAATGCTAGAGGGCAACTACAGTATCAAACCTCAGGCATTTCACAAAATTCTGGGGTAGTTTCAACCCCTTCTGTACAGCTTTGGTCATTTTCCTGTTTATTCTCTGCAGTGTGTTGATTCATTTCATTATTCATATTTATTTTCTCTGCTTCACAGTCATTAGCTTGATTAGGAGGTTCCCCTGAATCAGACTGATTGCAGCTCATTTTGTCAGTATCAGGCTCTTCTACACATTCTTCTTCGTCCACATTTGATTGTTTGAAGATTTCTTGTTTCCTTTCTTCTTCTTCGCATTTCTCATTAACTTTTCCATTTTCAGGTTGCGTTATATTTTCTTCTTCAACACAGTTCTCTTCAGCAGCTTCAGCTATAATTCTGGTTTTCAGTCCTTCCTCAGAAATATCTGTGTCCTTGCATTTCTCACTATCCTCAGGGTGCTGTTCAGGAGACACTTCTCCACTTACATCTGTAGCAGCCTCATGGCCTTCATTATGCATGACGCATGTTTGCATGTCTGTGTCCTCATCTACTTCACTGCCATCAGTAACTCTATTATTAGTCTGATGTTTGATTTCATCCCTATTTGAAATAGATTTCTTGTGAAGGAAATTCAGATACTTTTGTTTACTGACAGTGACAGGAACAGACTTGGTCAGTTCAGTTTGGTCACATGTACTCTGAGTCAAGTTGAAGGTAGAGTGAAGCATGAAAGAAAAGCAGAACACAGTAAAAAGAAGACAGGAAACAAAGGAAACTAGAATGTACTGTTAAGTCTATTCTTGAAAGATTAAGAAGACAATAATGCAAAATTTGTAATATAATCAACCTTGTAAAAATCAAAGTGCAACAGAAACACCTAATGTAACTGAAATGAAGCTCAGTATTTCCCCAAACTCTCTGCATCTTAAATTTTTAATCATGAAAGTAGTCTCTCAATTGCAGACTCATATTTAAAAATATATTTTCCTTATTTCTCCCTATATTCTAGGATGCTGAACATTCCAGCTTCTACCTGTAGAAAAATCACAGAAACTTTAAGTTTTGGGGATTTGCGGTTTTTTTGTGTTTGGTTTGTTGGTTTTTTTTAAAACAACTAAAAGCTGAGTATTTCATGTCCTGCTGTAGGATACTGTCATTTAAATAAAACCAGCTAAGTGACATGGAATACCAAATAGAAAATAAATACTTTTTGTAAGTATTATCCTACATAATATGGTTACATTATTAACTTACCAAGGGTCTCAAAAATGTCTCTCTTGAACATTGTCTCTGCAATGCATGAAGCTTTTCCTGGAGGTATTGATTTTTGAAGTGTAAATCCTCTACAACAGAGTCTCGTGGGATTGCTTGCAGTGTTCTACATCAAAAAACAAATCAAGCCACAAACAAGTGGCTATTAATGCAGAAAAACATCCCTTAAGGTAAAAGCACTGTGAAATTCTGGATGTCCCCAGTGTTTATAAGCTAGTTATTCGAAATCAACATTGGCATATTTCAACTAATCCCACTGAATGGAAGATACTTGCTAAATGAATCCAACTCTTTTCAGATGTGTACGGTTTCTATGACTCGGGTACATTACCCACTGTGATAGGGGATACACTGGTTCAGAATACACTTCCTAACTGCACTTAGCAGTTCTAGAAACTTTCACCAACTCTAAAGTGTAGTTAAAGTTTTCCACAATAGGAGCCATAAGTTTTTCATATTATTTAGCTTTTTAGAATAATGAACCAATGCTGCATATTCTCTGAACAGGCACAACTGCTCCCAAATACTTCTAAGTTTGCTCATCACAGACTCTAAGAAGAAATTTTAAAATTCCTGGTTTTCCTTTTTTTCCTTCTTGAATTACAGGTTGCCTATTAGAGACTAACTCATTCCACCTATTTGTTTACTAATTTAGATTTCTCACTTTCTATATTCTTTTAAAAAAGTCTCTCACCTCATGTGTGCAACTTCATTTTCTAACTCTAGATTCCGTTTTCTTAGTTCTTCCAGTTCTTTTTCAGTTTCTGTGGCTCTTACTCCAACAACACGGTCAACAGTGACACCAGTAGTTTTCAGTTTCTTCTGTAGAGAAATTTTCTCTTTTTCTATCCTGCAACATCCAGTAAATTTACATTTTAAAGCTTATTTGCTGACTTGCTCTCTGGAGGAAAAATATTTTGTGTCTTAAAGAATCCACATTTACATTTTATCTGCTCACTGAACTACACCCCCTTTTCTGTTTAATAAGATTACTGCATAGACAGTAAAGCCTACCAAAATCCCAACTCAAAGCCCCCAAAAACCAAAGGACATTAAGTCAGTATCATGCACACCATAAAGCACTTGTTAGTCTTGCATGTGTTCTATATAAAATTCAGGCAAGGCTTGCTAAGAATAAAAGCCGTTCTGAAGCAGTTTCAAATCACAATTTAATAACAGCTACAATCACCACCACATCTTTTATCAGTAAAATCTTGCCATTACTTCACTGAAGTAAACATAGTATCTGCAGAGGGTATGGACATATACCCATATATGGATATATGGTTGTTTCCTGAAAAGGCTTCCAACTCATAATCCTGGAACTGCCATTACTGCAGTAACACTACAAGTATCCAGTACTAGCAACCTGATTAAGTAACACCACTATGAGAAACAGCCTGTCTTCATAAAGCTGTTATTTGCTTTATGAGAATAATAGAATGATAAACCAGGAACCATATTAAAGGACTTAAATGAATTTTATCTCGAGACACTTTCTTCTAATAAAGGTAGTTGGCTCCCACAAGGGAAAGGATACTAGAGGAGTTAGTAGCATGCTGCTGGAAAATTAACTAACCCTTTCAGTCTCAACAGCAATGTCAAATTATCGCCATCAATCTCAGAAACATAACAAACTGCAATAATTACTCTATGTCAAACATATCTGGATTTCCCTTATGTCATAATTTTGTAGCTGAATCAATTAAAACCAACTCACTTTGTATAAATTTCCTTCAATGTATTCAACTGTTTGGATAAAGCATCTGCTTCTTTTTCCTTTTCCCTTAGTTTGTTCCGCAAGCCTTCCATTTTGATTTGCCATTTTTTACCTTCATCCCATCTAATTATTTCCTCCTTGGAGGTCTGTGAAGAACATAAATAGATTATATATTTCCCTTTGATTTTTTCTCTTAAAGCAAAACAAGCAAACATTAGAGAACTAAGAATGATATAGCCTTCATTTATCAATTTAAACCAGGAAGCCATAGCAGGAACGTATTATTTGCCATAGTTAAGTAGCAGTTTCTTCACAGTTTTTCTCAGGTTCACTCTCCAATTTGTTGATTTTTTTTCTGAAGCACATCTATTAGATTTTGTTCATCAGCTTTGCTCTGAAAAATTCAGCTGGATACATAGCTGTGATTGGTGGATAAAGCTAATGCAGTTGATTGTTCCTACCAAATTCTTCCTTAGCTTTTAATATTCATGTTACAAAAAAAATGGCGTGAAGCATTTTATGAAATGAGAGGTGCTAGTGCAACGTGTCCATTTACTTCAAATTACGCATTAGATTTAAGACAAAGCAGGGTTTTTGTATGGCAATTGACAACAGATCTGTCTTCTACAACTCACCAGGAGCTTGCATGCCCCTGCTGCACAGCTTCTTTTCCTACAAGAACTGAAATCTCCACTTAGAGTTATTAACTCAGTAACTAAAAATTACACATTGGTTAAAACCTCTACCTAAAGGATCACAAGTGGCGACTGAAAAATCACAGTCAATACTCCTGTAAGAAATTTTTGGTTTCGTTTGAGGTTTTCTTTGTTTATTTTTAGTTGGATTTTTTCCTTTTCTGGTTATTCTCTGTACGTAATTTTCTAGTTTTGTTCTAAACAGTTACTGCTATGAAGGAATGAAATTAAAGGAAAATCTCGGAACAGAGGAAAAATGCATGCCAAGTGTGAGAAAAATACCTCTAGACACAAAGCAACAGGTATTTAAAACATTTCAAATTAATTGAAAGCATAAGTGCAGTCCTAGAATAATATTTAACATCATACATGAATAGTCTGACTCATTACATAAGTATGCTATAGTATTCCAGTATACTTGACAATTAATATGAGAATCCACTAATTAGTTACTGACATAGTAACAAGCAAGAACCCAGCAACACTTATAAATTAACACAACTCTAATCATTTAGAACTTCTTGTATGTGGAGATCACAATTGACAATAATAATGTCACTTATAGAGACATCAACCCTTTGAAGATTCACTCTTGCTCCTCAGTATTTTGTGCTGTTACTATTTCATTGATTTCACAAGAGCACATTTTAGCACAACTTATGTAATCAACTTCACTACTAGCTAAAAATCTTTGTTTTCTATGATTTTGTAGAATTAAACATCCATTAGAAAAAGGCAGGAAAACATTAAGGTACCAGTACTAAGTAACAAGAACAGTAACAAAGAGCATGAGAAACATGAGAAGCTACAGCCAGGAAACTGCTTTTTTTCTGATCAAGTTTGGCTGGTAGGTTTTAGAAGAAATAGGGAGAGGTGAGCAACCTTGGCCTCAACTGATGAGCTCTTTCAAAGCCATGATATAAATATCACATACCTTTTCTTTTCTTAAACTCTTTTCTTCTGTTTCTTCACACTTTTTCTCCAGTTCACTTTCCAACTTTTTAATTTTTTTCTGAAGCACATCTATCAGATTTTGTTCATCAGCTTTGCTCTGAAAAATTACAAATTTTTACAGCTTCAAGTTCAGTGACTACTGAGATTTTTTTCTTCAGTCAAAAAATAAGGATTTTAATTCCAAATTGGTAAAATTAGTTTAACACCTATATGATCTTTCTAAAATTCTCTTCAAATTATTTTAGTATTGGAATGTAACTTTTCCCTCTAAACTGAATAATCAGCAGCAAGTAGCTGAATTTTAAAAAATAGATAGATGATTCTTCTGTAAATCCCTTGCTTTTCTTCTAAAAGGGGAAATAAAGACAGCTAGGAAGAAGACAAAATACCATTTTTCCAAGAAGCTATGAAAGTGGCTATTCAACTACTCAGACTCTTTCAAGCATATTTCAAGAAGTACATAATTGGGTTTTTTTTAGCTGAGGAAGAAAAACAAGCTAATAGCTTTCATGTAACCCAACTGATGAGGAAAAAATAATTTTTTAATCAAATATAAGATACTTAAATCTTCCATGCCCCCAAACCAGCTCATCTATACAGAAACTTGACCAAGATCAAACATAGTGTGAAAAGCCACTTCTACCTGAATGCTACTGCTTAGCCTTCTAATCCGGTTCTTCAGTTCTTCATTTTCTTTCTCTATTTCATTTTTTTCCCTCAATATTTTAGCAAATGCTTTTTCTTTCTTCTGAAGCTCTTGGTTTAACTCATTCCTTTCATCAGACAATGAAGTTTCCTTGTTTTTACTTATTTTAAGGTTATCTGTAAGTTTTGTAATCTGATTATTCAATTCCTCTATCTGTGTCTAGAAGAAAACAAAAGTGTCAGCAAAGGCTCCAAATCATGCTGATCAGCAATACAACAAAGCAATACAATTACATTACCTAGTACTCACCGTAAGCCCCTTTGTTTGTCTGTCAACAATCTCTTGGACATTCATATATGCCTCTTTTTGTGATGCAGCAGAAATAATTTGCTGTTCAGCATTGGCAGTCATTTCTGCTCGGAGCTCTAGAAGTGCTTTACTCAAAGCCTGAAAATAATTAATTCAATTTTTTTTGTAAGTGGAGATGCTGCTACAAAGCAAGTGTCATGGTTTAACACAGCTTGGTTTTTATTTCAGTTAAATAAAGTTTTATCTATCAGTTATGGAAGCGATTCTGTGTGAGGACTGCTAACAGCTTTCTCCAGGCTTAACAAAACCAATTAGCCGGCTAAGTTTTGAATATTGACAAATTGTTAAACCACTAAGAAAGCTGGATAGGCCCAGCACACTTAAAAACAAAGAAAGCCCAGAAAAAGCTCTTGTTTCTGACCTTTGAACAGATAAGAGGGTGCTGGCTGGGCCGGCCCCATGCAGCCTGTGCAGCCAGGTGGGGCCAGGCCAGGCTCTGCTGCGGCACTGTCCCCTTCCTGGGAAGCCCGGCGGGGAGGCTGGGGTCCCTTTCTAGCGGGGCTGGGCCTTTGTTCGCCAGTGCCTGATGGTCCTTTTTGTCCAGAGGCGCCATTGGGCCATGCTGCTGGAGGCCATCCTAACACCAGGAGCAACCATGTGGCCAGGACCAGTGCTGGGAGTGGCCCCGAGGCTGACAGCGGCCACATGGCCGAGACTCCTCAGCCAAAATCAGCGCAGCTGGGGCAGTGCCGCACAGCCACGGCTCTGTCAGCATGGATCGCAATGAACTTTGTGTGCTCAGCTGCTTTTAGCCAGCCATGCTGAGGACAGAAGGACAAAAGCAGTGGCAGCAGCTTTTCGTTTTCTTTGGTGCCTCACATGAAGAGAAGGCGTAGGGTGGCACGGGCAGCCAGCACCACTCGCACAGTTGGCATGGCCAGCAGAGACCACCTGACCAACAGAACAGAACAGTGAGCGATTGCCCCGATACAGAGCCTGGATGAGATCAACCTTTGCAGTGCTGCAGAACTCTGTAAAAACTGTTTCAGTTGATGAAGCTTGAGAACAAATGAACCTACAGACACCAATTCTCTCCTGAATCAGGAAAAAAGAAAGGGTGAAGACATATGAAAAACCAACATGGTTTTTCTTTACTGAGGTCAGTAAAGAAGGAGTCAAATTCTAGATGGGAGGAGATTGAGGAGATGCCTTAGTTTTTGGCTGAAATTCTCTTCTAAGGCTGTGGAGAAGAGATAACTGATACCTCAGATTCTTTTTCCCTGTAACTCATGGAATGCCTTGGAGGCATGTAGTGTTCTAACCACAGCCATGAACAGAGGCATCCATGCTGAAGCAACCAGATGTTGAAGTAGCTTGAACAGAAAGAGATGAGAGAAATAAAAAACCTTGCCCCAGGGATAGAAGTAGGAAACCTCTGTTCCTAGAGATAAGAGAACTTTTGTTTCTATATTAGAACAGCTCATCCTTAAAACTGCACCCCAATAAGCTGAAGTGGCCCATGTTGGTAGTTGCAGGAAAGCCACCAAATACGAGGGAGACTTTCACAATGTGAACAGATTTTCCTTTCCCAGGCAGCTGATTTGCTGTGACACTGAAGCCACAAGACAACTGTTTTTTGTGGAGAAGTCTCCATGGCATGGCAAGAGAGACTCCTCTTCCTAAGAGAACTGAAGAAAAACTATTTTTAAAGGAGGTAAACCAACTGAAATTCTCAGGTTTTGTCTCTTTCCATTGTCAGTAGGAAAGAAAAAAAGGTGTAGGGAGAGGAGAAGTGTTCTGAAGGTTTATTCTGATTTCTTATTATTTTTCTTTTAATTCTGTTAATAAAGTTTTCTTTATAACCTTTAAAGTTAGAGCCTGCTTTGCTCCTCCTCCTAATCCCTACCTCACAGCAGGAGTAAATCTAGTAGGTGCACCGGCATTTAGCCAGCACTAGACCCACTACAACAAGAAAAGGCAGTTATATTTATTTTGGCATGTTATGCAGATATATTATACCTCCTGCTCAGCTATACAAAGAATTGTTAAGCATTACAAAAGATTTGGTGTTTAAATGACATAGAGATTAATTCTTATTGACTAACTTTGTGCTGGTTCTCTTTTATGGCTAGCTGGCTCTTAAGCTGTCCCACCAGGTTTTTCAATGTTGCTGTGGGTGCTCTATTATTTGCTTCTTTTTGGACCACTAGTTCAGCTTTAAGATTTGCTAATTCCTTCTCCTTCTGAGATAGTATATTCCTCAGTTCATTTGCTTCTTCTTTTATTTGTCCCACATCAACTGTGTGCTTTTCTTGAAGCCTAATAAAAAAATAAGCATTAATAAGGTACAATGTAATAATTAAGTTAGTAAACTCTAAATAAATCACAAAGGACATAATATTTTATTTTAAAAATATTTGGAAACAGCAAATAAAGACTGACTCAACAAAAGCAGCCCCCTTTTAATAAGAGAATTACTCATGAAGATCAGCAAAATTACATTAGAGCACTGTTCATTTTCATTCCTGGCCCTTACAGGTAAAGAAAGTATCATATTTTTTCTTTTTAGACATGGGTTAAACTTTCAGGAGTTTGAACTTCTTCAGCAGCAAACTCAAATGAATGTGTCGTGGAGAGAAAAATGGCAGAACACAAGCCAGCAAATAATAGAGTAACTTAAGAACAACTTTCTTTTTCAGTAAATGGCACAAAGCTAACAACTAAACCGCATTTTTCCAAGTCAGTATTAGCCCCAGTGAAGGGCTACAGATTAAAAATAACTTAAAATTGCCAACTATACTAACGCTTTTGAGATTTTTTTTTCAGCTAAATCTTACAGTCAGCAAAAATGTGTTCAATTTGATAGACCAGCCCTGTAGCAGCAATATGTAATTGACTTGAACCACTACAATTGTGACTTATGTCAATGGTTTAAAAACTTACTGGGCTCTGATTGTCTCAAACTCATTGATTTTTGATACAGTAATTTGTTTTTGTTTCTCCAAATCAGACGAAGTTTTCTTTAATTTTCCAACAAGTGAAGCAAGAGAATTATCCTGTTCTGCTACAGTTTGCTCTAAGTGATGAAAATATTTGCTGATGGATAGAGACATAGAAGTCTTTTTCCCTAACTCCTGTAAAACACAACAAATGCAAGTGATAAACATTTTAATCTTTAAGAAAAAGATAAGCATTACTGATGCATTTTTAACTCATTCCTAAATATAATCAAGCATTAATAGCTACCATTTATTTACTGAGATGTGAGTCTTAGTTCACAGAGAAACTGGTCAGGCTGGTTTGAATAGAGCTTTGTACATCTAATGATCAATAGAATACAACAGAATACCAGTTTCACCTTATCATAAAACGCAGAGATAAATTTTTAATTGAAATGGGTTAGCTTAATATAACCATACAGTGAATGAGAAGAATAGAAAGCAATATGTAACTCTCTCCCCTAGGATTCTCCATAAATTAGGATGATATGCAAGATGCCCATATATACTCTGGGCAGGTTGTAAACAGGTTGTAACTCTGTTTTTCTACACTTCTAACGCCTCTCATGTGGAATCTCTCAAAATCTCTCAAAAACAATACAATAATTACATATCAGTCACCGTTTTATTTTTCCTGTCATCAGTTATTACTCACTTTTGACTGCAAAACTGTTCTTTCCAACAACAAAGTAAAAAACATAGGAACAACTTCACTAATGCTACAAATACATATGACTCACCAAAGCAGTCTCTTTGAATTTATTAAGGGAATTGTCAGTGTACAAATCTAACTTCTGATGTAGAACTCTTATGTCTTCCTCATGCTTCTTTGCTATTTCCTCTTGTTCCTGTTCAAAATAAAACTCTAGTGACATACACTATCACAGAAAGTCATGAAACTGCAGTGTCCTCAAGTTGTTTGTTCACTTATTGCTCAGTATTACTCCTCAGATTATCCTCTTTATTCTTAAGGGTTTCAAAATTCTTCTAGCCATAATCAATGATTTCCCTTTTACATTACTGAGGGTAAAAACAATCAACGTTTTCAGTTTTAAGCTATATAGCAAGTAGTATGGTGTAACAGCACAGAAGCTGGAGAACAAAACAGTTGGTGTTGGTCTTCACCAACCCTGACAATCAGTATGGCCAGTAATATCCATACCAGGTATATTTCAAGTTTATGTACTTGGGACTATAGTGTGGATCCCATAGATGGAATGCTAGCACACAGAGCACAACAGGCTCATTTTAAGACTGCATCTTCTGGTTTTTTTCCCAAACAAAATCCCTTGATTTCTCCCAAAAGAAACAGTTACATGTGTTAAGCAAAGCACACTAAGTGAAGATGATGGAAAGTCTGCTTTGGAAATGTGCTTCTGATCCACTCTAAAGCCGATGAATGTTTGGTCTTGAAGTACCTCTTTGACAAAACTTTTATACTTTAAAATATGCTTTATGGACATAAAGAAAAAACAACCTGAACTATGCTTATATAATATAAATTATATTATGCTTAAATAAAGTATATAATATAAATTATATTATGCTTAAATAAAGTATAAAATAATGTATACTTAGACACATTGTTTATGCTTTAAAAAATGCTTTCGTTTAAAATACACTTTAAGAAGAATGTTATCCATAAATGTATGTCTTTCTCGTACTTTCCAAATTCATTACCAGATACAATCCAGAGATCTGCTCAAAATACTGAAAAATCCCAAAGTACAAAATATACTGAGACCACTTCAGCAGAATTTTCATTTTCTTCATGTCACACTACTTTAATTCCTGGACAGACATTGTATACATAACCTCTTGACTAAGCAAACCTACTACTCTAAAAAGCAAAAAAATTCTGTATGAACTTTCTACATATAAAGTAAGTAATTGTCTCTGTTTTGTGTGAGATCAGAAACATTTCTTTTTTCACTAGTAAAGAGAAAACAAAGAATCAGCTAAAAGAACTTGAAAATAGAAAAAAATTGAGAAAAAAAGTTTAACTACCTCTCTTGCTTTAGCAAGCATATGTTGGTATCTTTTTAACACTTCCTCCTTTTGATTTAATCTTGCTTGCATATTTGCAATGGTTTGATGAGCAACTTTAATGGCATGATGGTACTCTGAGTCATCTTGTTTGCCTAATTCAGCCATTATTTTCTCTCCTGATGTTGCAGGTAATCGAAGTCTTAATTCATTTATAACTTTGTCTCTTGATATAACATTTTGTTCAGCTTTCCACAGAGCGGTCTCCTTTTCTCTCAGTTTCTACAACGAAAGGCAATTTCTGCATTTACAAAATTCAAACACTGCCAGAAGACCTTACTTTTCAAGAAATGCACCAGAAAATTTTGTCTGAATGTACTTATAAACACAAATCACTTTGTACTGGGTTCTGTCTCTATGGAATTACTATTACATGAAAATGTCCCAGAATATTATTACTGTGTCTTTATATATTATTTTCTTGGCACAAGATACTTAACAATTCATTTTGTCCTACCAATGAAGAAGACGGTGCTTTACAAATTATTTAAGAACCACAAAGTATCTTCTGTAGCAGAGTAGCATTTTAACAACCCAAAACAAAAGTATTTTGTAGCACTTGGTAAATTTAACTAGGTATAGTCAACTGAATTTTGTACAGCAAGAGGCATCTTACCCTACTAAATGGACGAATAAAAACATTAAAAAATTCTCCTCTATGATTTGTTCCAATGGAAAAAATATTTCATTTTATTCATGGTGTGATTATATTATTTACATTTTCTGAGTGTTAAATATGTCTAAATGACATTTTAAAAAGGGTATCTTTGATGGAAAAAAAAAGTACAAGAGCATGGAAACACAAACTTTGTTACTTTAAATTGTAATTTATACATTAAATTACCTCCTCCAGTGATCTGCAGGTTGCTCTAGTTTCCAGGATTGTTCGAATATGTTCCTGAATCTTTCTTAAAGCCAACTCAAGTTGTTGTGGGATTGGCAAACTAGGGTCTGGAACTGAGCCTGTAGCCTCTTCTAACTGCACAGAAAGATTCACATCCATGTAATCTGACAGCTCTGAAAAATATGCTCATGTGTCTACTTTTAGTGCAGTTACCTTTAAAGCTGTGCTAAGTATTTCAGTTTGTTGATGATCATACTGGTCTAACTGGCGCTGCAGCTCTACTTCTCTCTGGTCCCAAGCCATTTGCTTTTCTTCATGAAACTGTAACAAATGTTTGATAGTAGTTTATTTATTGAAGGCAATGGGAATTTTATAGACAACTTCAACTGAAAAAATACTTACCAAAAAGTAAAACAAACAAGCTATTAAAAAGGGTTATGAAACCAAGATACAAACATTTGTGTTAAGAAGTTATTAGAAAGTCACTTAGGAAAATAAGGAATAGGATGTTTTTTTCAATAGCATGCAGGAATACATACCTTGTTCTGCTGTACAATTTCTTCTTCCAGGTTACTGATTGTACATTCATATTCAGAAATTATATTACGCAAATATTTCACCTCTTCCTTTAGCTTGACTAATTCTCGACTGAGTTTAAGTTCTTGCAGATGGAGTTCCTCCATTTTCATGTGCCATTCAATTACCTTGCAATGAATAACATGCAGTATATTATAATTTACCACAGGCCAACTAGATGCAGTTTCACTCTTCAGCTTTGAGGCAGGATGGAAATTCTCAAACTAACTGGAAGACAGATACTCTGCCTTTTCAAGCTTCTTCACTTTTCTTGAGTGAGGAAGCATGACAAGAGTATGAAACTGCAAGGGGAATGACTGCTGCGCAGCTGCCAACTGGAGAGGCAACAGATTTCCCTTACACTGACAAAAGTGCATTTCAAACAATTTTGAAATGACCCAAGTTATACCTTATGTATCTGCCCGGACCGAACAAATAAAGTATGCAAATGTGTTTTCTAAAAGAGCAAGAGAATTGAGAACCATTAAAAACTGTATGTATTCAAAAAAATGCACATGTACTAAGAATAACAGACATACTTATATCAAAATGCTCTAGAAAAAAATTTGAAAACTTAAAACTAAAACATGCCCAGAGCATTACAACCATTGCTTACATGCAGAAAACCTTAGTCACAACAGATACAATCATACTATCTAACATACAGTGATCTTGAAGAGAAGTGAGAAAGAATTCTTAAGATTTCAGGACAACATTGCCTATGGGTACAAAATGTGCTTAAGCAGAATTACGTGAACATAGCAACGTTTCTATCTATGCTGTCTGAATTACTGCCTCTGGATTTGTTTTAGAAAGACATGGATCTGGAGTGAAGATTTCACTGCAAGCTCATGGAACAGAACTTCAGAATGTTGCTCTGTATTTATTTTTAATTTATTATTTCATTAGATTAATAATTTAATTCAATTTAATATAACTGCATTTATAGTTAGTGTTTAGTTCCTGTGTGCCTCAATTGGACACAAAAGAAGATAATTAGTATATATAACTGCACTGACTTTTACAGAAAACAAAATATGATACCTGTGATATTCTAACAGAGTATTTTGAAATCAGTAAGTTCTACATTAAAACATATATTTAGGGAACTGAACTGAAACTTTATTTAAATGCAGATCAGATAAGCAAAGCTATTCAAAGCTATAAAATCACAAACCTTTTGAGCTCCTCTTGTGTCTTTCAATGCACTTACTAATTCTTCTAAACTTTTCAGTTTCAGCTCCAGTTCTAATGCTCTGTTTTCTGCATTTCGACGCTCCTGCTGGGCATGCTGAACTTCTTCCAAGATCTTCAGTTTGTCATTCTGTAGCTGAATCATTGTCTTAGAGAATTTTTCTTGCTGTGCTAAAGGCAGAGCACCACTAAACTGTCGCCGCAAAGACTGAACCGTCTGTTGTAGATGTTTGGCTCTATTTCTTCCTTCAAGTCGGGCAAAATACAAGGCTTGATCTCTCTCATCAAGCTTCTGTTCTAAACGGAGATTATGGATTTCCATCTTCTGTAGTTTCAATTTAAATTTCTCCAATTTGCCTACAGCAACAGATTCGCTACCTTGAAGTGCTATGATATCTTGATGCAGTTTTGCAATAATTGCTTTCTCATCTGACTGTGCCTAAGAACAAAATTAATAGAACAAATTTATTTTTCATTCTAAAGGAGAATATGTTAACACAGTTTATATGCAAATATAAACAAGCTATTTTTTATATATATGTATTATATATCGCATGTATTTTATTCCACAGAGTAAGAATCAGTTTCTAACAGGCTTTTAATTTTTCCATTATTGTTTCTACAGCCAAATTTTAGAAGTACACCTTTTCAGATACTAATATTAAAAATAGTCTCTTTCCAAAATACCAGAAACTGAGGAAGAAATGTGTACCTAAACTTAGAAAATATGGTAATGTAAAAGCTGGCACAAGTGTTGGATTTAAGATCTCTATATAATAAATCATTTTAGCTAGTAACAAAACGCAACAGTAAATCTATTGCAAATCTTCTTTATTTACAATTAATTTCTCAACTTGTCAAAAATGATCAGACTTTCCTCACCATGAGTTTTTCCTTGACCATGAGCTATTAATGATACAGGAATGAATATTATGTAAACAACAGGGAAAAAGGTCAGGATCTTAATAGCTGCAGAGCTAGAAATGGAAAAAATGGTGAAGGGAATAATTAATGTAATGCAGAACTTTTGAAAGGATATGGGCACTACAGGGACTTGCTTGCTAAGATTCTTCTGAAATACTTCTACAGTTTTTTAATTCATTGCAAAATTACTTCATTTCTTCTCACTCCAGGAAAAAAGAATCCAAACTGAAGTTTAAATAAAGGCTGAATTTTACCTGATAATCTAAAATTTGCATTCTAAGATATTCCACTTCTTTATCTCTGTATTGCTGGCGTGCCTCCAGAGCTTCAACTTGTGTTTGTGCCACATGAGATAGTTCTCTTAACCTTCCAGGGAAAACAAGAGCATTGTGTCACTTGAAACCACTGAATAACCTATTAAGTTTTTCTACACAGAAGATACTAAGAAAAGATACTTAGTGTGTTTTCTCATATCAAAACATTTGGACTTCATTCTTTTCAGCACAGTTTTCTCTATACTTAAGAGTTCTGGTTAAGAAAATTCTTCTGCATTGCCTCTCAACTTTTTCACAGGACATTTTCCTATACATTATACAGAAGTTTGCTAGCAGTAACCTACTCCAGGTAAACAATGTCATGGGTTCTTTACCTGAACTAAGCATCTCTGTCCTCAATTTCTCTCCTACTTCAGGATATAAATACTCAACATTTTCTAAATGCTCAAAATATTTCATTCTCCATTCCTTTCTCTGCTTCCCCAAATCTAATAACTTATTTGCAGTGCCAAAAATCACCACAAGTATCCTTATAGATTTTGCTGGTTTGGGCATATAAAAGGATTACATTAATTACTCAGGTGTTCACATCAACATATCTAAAAAGCTCCATTTTCCAATTTATGCAAAGTTAATCTCTTCTAAGGAAATGGAAAATCTCCCTCCTGTTGTACCTTAATCTTTGAGATATGAGTCTTTCAAAGAAAGAACTGCTTTCCAATTAGTTCTATGAGATTTTCATATGCAGAACAGGGGTTGTGGCACAGAAACAAAATCAACCTCAATTATTGTAAAAATACTATTCTAAGTAACTAACTGGATACTTACCCTATCTATCCAGGCCAGCACTTAATTCCTTGTTCAAATTAAAATGAAACAAACTGCACTCTTTATAGTCAGGAATTAAATGCTTCATTTTCAATGCCAAATTTGGCATGTATACATGCTCAAAAAAACAGGCATTGAAAATTGGATGTTAGTGATACACAAGTAGTTTATTGTGTAAGACTAGCATGCCTGAGTTTTCACATATTTCTGAACATACTGAATTCAAAATTTGTAACTTCAAGACTTACTTTGATACTTCAATCTTCAGCTCCATCTCACGCTTCTCTAGGTCCATAATTTGTCGTCTATCTGCATCACTTACTGCCTTACTTACACTCTTTGACAGTTCATCTCTTAATTCCTGTTCCACTTTCTGTGCCTCAAGATTGATTTTGGTGAGCTTAAAAAAATCAAAACCAGAAACAAATGGTATCCTAAGCACATAATCGCTCAATCTCTGCAATGAAATAGCAGCACCAAAAGTATTTTTTCTTTTTCAGTCATTACAAAACACAGTTCAGCTGTGATGAGGTTGTGTTCAAAAACCAGTTTCCCTTATTCTATGCTTAAACATCTGTTTTTATACAGGATTCCATGCACATAGGAATGGATACACAATTTGGCACAGAAAAGGACTCTAAACTAAACACAATTTTTGTTAGTACATTTTCTTAAAATGATTACTGCAATAACTTGCTCCTAAACTAAAATGAAAAATCAAAATGTATTTTAAAGAAAGACTGTAAACACTTTATAAAATGAACAGTCTCACATATTTATATACTGTCTTTTATATTGGCATCGGTAACACAAATAGAGGTTATAAATGCCAAGACTGACAATAATATTGTTCTTTTATTCTTTCTAAAAAAATCTTTATTAATTAATCTTTCAAGCAGCCTGATTTTTCAAGTTGATTATCAAACACTGAGTAACCAATATTTCAATTAAAACCAAAAAGCATTAAAATAGATAATCTTAACCTATCTTAATCCTAACACAGAGAAGTCCCAGGACTTAATTAGTACATACAGTTGTGGCCCATTATTCTGATACTACTTCTTCTTAATAAAATAACTGATTTCCTAAACAAACAAGAAGTGCAGGGTATCCTCATGTATCTGGAAAACTAAAAGTAGAATGCTGAAGTTGATTTATGACCTAAAGTGATGTATAGTAGACTTCTAGTTATCAGTTCTTAAACTGGTATCACTTACAACTTTCATTAATTACATCTGTATAATCTTGTTATCTCTTCCTCAAACAAAAAAAGAAATTATACCAGGTTAGGAGGTATTGACAGCAGGACTATATGAAACAGAAAATGTATGTCCTGAAACTACAGAAATGGGAAAAAAATGGGTACAGAGGAACTAGTAAGAAAGAATCAAGTCAGAATGAAGGAAGACCATCAGACCTAAAAGTATCACCAGACAAATAATATATACAAAACAGAATATGAAAAATGTGACACTAGGGTGCATCACCTAAAGCATTTCTTATAGAAACAAAAGAACTCATCAGAAAAGGCTTTAGCAATACTGCTGCTGAAAAGCTTTATATTCAGTTACTCCATCTCCCAGATCAAATCAAAACAATGTAACAAACACCACTAAAACAACAGAGAAACAAGGAGTCACACAACAGCAATCTAAAATAGTTAGAATACACTCTAGCAAAGGACATGGAGTGGAAATAAACACAACCTATCAGCATTCCTATCAATTATTCTTTTTCTGCCCTTGTGCTTAAACTATAGACCAGTAATGTCACAAAAAAAAATCTGTACAATGCCTATAAATACATTTATTGCAGAAATTATAATAAAGCCTAATGTGCTAGTAAAAAAAAATTTCTATTAAAAATTCCAATATGAATAGTGTGGACAAAAAACTTAACAAGTTTAAGACTGATAGGACAGGAATACTATGGTTCATCAGCTCCAATGGGACATGACTTCTACTTCTGTACTCCAGATATTGTGTGGCACAGCACATAGGCAGTCTGTAACAGAATCATGACACTATCATTCACACAAGGGATGTAAAGTTTGATCCTTTTTTTTTTGAGTAATTGGTAATTATAAGGAAAAAATTAAAAGGAAAAGAGATCATATGGATTAGACAAAAGAAAAAGTTTGGAACGGACTTTCTGCTCTCTGCACTCTGCTGACAAAACCAGGAAATTATCTATAAATATGCTCATCATGTGTTTTACTATTAACTAACTTTTAAAATAAACTGTCAAATTAATTAGTTCTATTTTTACCAATGTCTTGCATATGCAGAATTGCAGCTCTTAAAGGCTGCAAAACTATTTTTTGCATCATAGGGTTATTTATGCACTTATTTATTGACACAATTTGATATTACTGACATAAATAATTTTTGAAAAGCTCAAAAATACGCTCTTAAGATGTTAACATTAGGTTGTTAAATCTTAGCAGATTTACCTCAGCAAATTTTGTTTCCAATTCAAAATTACGTTCTTCTATTTGCTTTACAGTACTTCTTAAGTGTTCATACATTCGCTGTGAATGTTCTGCTCTCTGTCTTTCATTTAGTTCCTTCATTTCCAACATTGTAATCTTCTTAGAAATAGACAAAATCTCACTGTTGGTTATTGCTTTTGTGGCTTTGTCCATGGCATTGTCATCCCCTATAAGAAAAAATACTTAAATTAAGAAATACACAAACTGATTCAACTATGAAAATTATTTCCACCATGAAACCGAACATGAATTTTGCTTTATCTGTGTCAAATAAACTTAAATAAAATACCACAGATGTTACGATAAACTGGAGGCATGGTTATCTTGCCTTACTACATATTTGGAAAGTATGTAATTTGAATAAAATACTACTGTCAATCATGAATTGCAGATTGTATCTGCAATCTTGGTTATTGAGACTGATAACTATTTTCAATGTAGCCTTTCACCTTATGCTTAATACAACTGGCAAATCTTCAGGAAACCTAACATAAAATGTGTAAAAGAAACAGGGTAAATGAGTTCTTTCTGAATAATAGGAATGAAACCTATACAAAGAAACCCCAGCTATTAAGAAAGAATACTTTGTTACAAGGCATGAAAGCAGCAGAAAGAAGTCACTTTCTGGACAACCTCTGAAACACTATGACTGACAATCAAGTTAGAACATACTAAAAAAAATTCAGGTGCTGTTGCATTAAAAGCTTTTAAACCCCCACCAACCCAAGAAAGTCAAAGCAGAAGAGTTTCCAGAGAAAAATACCAAACTTGGTTTTAGTCAAATGAAACAAACAAACAAACAAAAAAACCCAGCACAAAAATGGAGACATTTCATTACTGAAAGACATAAAATAGTTATGCTTTTTTTAAAATTTTCATTAGTTAAGACATATCAATTTTAAAATATTTTAAAGTATTACTTTTATACAGGATATACCATTTGGTGTTTAAGGTTGCATCATAACTTTCATACTTGCCCAGTTTAGACATCTGCTCCCAAGCTTGTTCTACAGTGTGAAGTTTTTCTTTGGTGATTTCCAGCTCCTTATTCAATGAGTTTATCTGTGCTTTCAAGGATTCATTCTCACGCTGTATGACACAGAAGTTGCAACGTAACAGCAAACTATTGAACTGTAGCAGATTTCATCTTTAGTATCTATGAAATCTTTCAGATTAACAGACTACCTGTGTGCAACACATAACCTACATACATGGCAACAGGAGAGTACATGCTTGTAAAGTGTGTATATTTTAAAAGTGTAAAAATGTTAGTCTTTGCCCTCTGTATCTTACTGTCACAGCTAGTAATACTGTGAATATTTACTACCATTGATTGTGATTCCTACAGCATCTAGAATTAGATGAGAAAACCTTTGTTTGTCATACTAAGCACTTCATTAATGGTGGGAAAGAAATAGTTCTGCAGGATTATTTCACACCACAAAGAATAATTCATCTTGCACATAAATACCCATTTGAGACAGATCACACATTTCTTTTAGTTCTTTTAGGCATCTAATATGACACCAAATGTTACTTTTGTAAATGTTCCTTCATTCCTCCAAATAGAAATACAAATTTCCACATTAACCAATAAAACTAATTGAATACTTCATATTAATTTTCAATTTTTAGTTTTCTGGACATGCTTTTAGTTGATAAATTATTCTCTAACTCTCTGAAGTTGCTGAAACAGCAAATGCAAGTTTTCATACACACAAAATTCCATAAAATAGACATAGGAGTCCTTTGTTCTTTATCACCCATGAAAAGTCGAAGGTAGTAATATATCTCTGAAGCCAGCTTTACAGTTCTTGAGAAGAAACTCCCTTCTATTTCAGAATAAAAGTTCACAGGAAGAGTTAAATAGTTGCAGTGTCTACAATATTTTGCAAACATATTATGAACAATCTTTGGCTTCTTTTATGGAAGTGAAATTCCAAAACTTTACTCTTTTTGCAACATTTCATTCCTGTGAAAGCTGGGAATTGGTAAGAGCACATACTTTGAGAGAAAGTTTTGAAAGTGTTTACATTCATTCTACTTTCCTTAGGATGTCCAAAACTGAATATGATAGCAAATATTCAGTCTGCCAGTCTTGTTTTAGTCATCAAAGAACTAAAAATAATTTCTTAGAGAACATATCCAAAGCTTAGTTTAAAGAGTAAACAAAGAAAAAAAGAATAATCTAAACGAAATGCTCTTCTGTCTGCCCATTTTTTCCCTTTGGGTTAAAACGTAACTCAAACATTACCTCCATGTGTTCCATGTTTGTTGTCCGTTGCACAAGCAAATTATCTTTTTGTAACATCTCTCTGTATTTAGCAGTTAATGCATTGTACTGCTTATTGGCTGCTTCTAGCTCAGACAGTGGCACACTACCATCCAGCACTTTTTGCAGAGCTGCAATCTTAAAGCAAGCCATTTCCTATAAACATAATCAACACAATAGGTTACTAAGGTCAGGTAGAAATTTAAATATAAAATAACTCCACAGAAAAAGAATAATACTTAACATAGTGCTTTAGATATTAGCTGATTTTTCTAAATTACTGTTCATCTTTAAAAATCACCCGCAATGAATATTAACAAAACTTCTCTGATATTCCAGCTGTCTGGGTAATTTTATCAATAGTTGCCTCTGAAGGCACTGTCAAAACATATCTTATAAAATTAATACAGGCCCTAGCAACCTACAAGACCAAAAAGTAAGATTTGGTTTCATATGATGATCATAGAATCATAGAATGGTTTGGGTTAGAAGGGCACTTTGAAGATCATCTAGTTCCAAACCACCCTGCCATGGGCAGGGAAACCTTCCACTAGACCAGGTTGTTCAGTGCTCCACCCAACCTGGACTTGAGTGCTTGTCCAGGGACAGGGCATCCACAACTTCTCTGGGAAACCTGTGTCAGTGCCTCACCACCCTCATAGCTAAGAATTTCTTCTTAATATCTAACCTAAATCCACTCTTTTGGTTTGAAGTCAGTCCTCCTTGTCCTGTCACCATATACCCTTGTCAAAAATCTCTCTCCATATTTCCTGTAAGCTCCCTCCAGATACTGGGAAGCCAGATTTAGACCACCCCAGAGGCTTCCTCATTTCCAGTCTGAATAATCCCAATTCTCTCACCCGTTCCTCACAGCAGTCACAGTGCTTTGGATGCAGCCCAGGACACGTTTGGCTCTCTGGGGTG